>KZ063822.1:9527-37326 GCA_002091835.1 Anopheles maculatus | reverse complement strand
AGTCCGATGCCCGTAGTCAATGGCCATGTTTTGTGTTGGCAAAGAACTGTGCAAGCATTTCTAAGGTTATTGCTGTGCCTTTGCCATGTTCGCGGTATACGTTTTAATTCAATTTCTAGATCGTGTGCCAACTTTACTCGCTGTGTCGTGTGCGTGCATACATTCAGGCTGTTCGGACTTGGGTTGTAAAGCACAAACAGTAGGCAGAAAGAAAAGGAACATTTATCGCGTTGACGTATTTCGAGTCCTAATCGCACGATGCTGTGGTAAGGTGATTCTTTCAACTATGTACGATATCATACAGTGAAACATTTCACACGACACACACACACACACAATAAGCCGAATGCAGGTGGGCTACTGCTTCGTGTGTAGGTTGACGAACCGGGTGTTTGTGGTCGCTAGCGCACAAAGCACGCTACAAAAGAAAGTTTTTAAGAAACCGTATCCACGCCTTCTGCATGAAGCTAGAAAAGCACCGCAAACAAAAACGCACAACCAGAATCAAAGTATCGGAAATTTCCAGTGCCATGTGAAACAAAGAGTGACGATTCCCAGGCGCCCAGCGCCCGTTAGCCAAGATCTTGGCAAAACGACAAACCGGCAGACGCACGCTTCGCCAAACCAGTGTCGGGTACCGTGACCGTCGGCTATTCCGTAGCTCCTGGCAGGCACAAAAGCAAAAACCAAAAACAAAGCGAATAACTCCTGGCAGCTTTTAAGCAACGCATTTGTCGAGAAACATTGTCTGGACCGTACCCCAGCACGGACGACGGTGCTCTTGGGGCGGCTGTGATTAAATTAAATTACACTTTATGGCACTTTTGCAGACTCTCGGGTAAGAAATGGAGCGAATGGAGCAAAATTGTAAATGTTTTGATTGTGGTCCAAAAACCTCGAGTCAACACAGACGAGCGTGTGTACGTGTGTGTGTGTGTTCCCACCCGCGTACAAAGGTGTGAAGCATTAGGCTTTCGATGCCCCGAGGAGCGTTCCCAGGGCTTTTAGCTGCATTAAAATTCTATTCGCCCTGGCTTTAGTGGCATCGGTGGAGAGTTCCCCCGGAATTGGCAGTATCATCTGGATATACCGAGGGTTTGGGATTTTAATATTGCAGCTCGTAATTAAATTTCTTCTCACGATCGTATTGCAAGTGCGGCTCGATACGTTTCATTTGTTGCTGACGCCATGTTTTTGCCCATTTTGCCATTCGTAAATAGCCACCGGGATTTGAAGCCGGAAAATCTGTTGCTGGACGACAAGAATAACATCAAAATTGCAGACTTCGGAATGGCGTCACTGCAGCCGGCTGGCTCAATGCTGGAAACGTCCTGTGGATCTCCTCACTACGCTTGTCCGGAGGTGATTCGGGTAAGTAGCTAGAATTTGGGGATCATTCTTCAACGACTGCAACAGCGCTAATTGGGTTGGTTTGATCGTTCACAGGGCGAAAAGTATGATGGCCGTCGGGCGGACGTTTGGTCCTGTGGAGTTATCCTGTACGCACTGCTGGTCGGTGCACTTCCGTTCGACGACGATAACCTGCGGCAGCTGCTGGAGAAGGTGAAGCGGGGCGTGTTTCACATACCACATTTTGTGCCGCCGGACTGTCAGAGTTTGCTGAAAGGCATGATAGAGGTGAACCCGGAAAAGCGGCTTACTGTAAGTAGACAGTACCAGGAAGTACAGTACCTTTGCCAGGTACCTTTGTGGTGTTCAAACGACTAATGGTTTTTCTCCCTCGTGCGCTGTTATTGCATTCCACCAGTTGGCTGAGATCAACAAACATCCCTGGGTGACGGCCGGTGGTAAGGGTGAGCTGGAGCTGGAGCTACCCATGATGGAGGTAGTCCAGACGCACGTCATCCCGAACGCGTCCGCGGTCGATACGGACGTGCTCAATGCCATTTGTTCGCTCGGTTGCTTCAAGGAGAAGGACAAGCTGATACAGGAACTGCTAAGCCCACAGTAAGTGAGAACGAGGTCAAGCGCGGACGTTGATTAGAGTTTGTTGGCTTTCCGCCAGGATACTTGTCCGAATTTGTACAACCTTACGCTAGCGCCTAAAAGTATGCAAGTGGAAAATGTGAATCAATAACGCCGGTTTTCTCCATTTTGTTTCTGTACCATTCAGCCATAATACGGAGAAGGTGATTTACTTCCTGCTGCTGGACCGGAAACGGCGGCGACCGGCCATCGAGGACGAAGAGGACGTGCTGAGACCGCGGAACGACATCATCGAGATCGCCGACCCGCCCCGGAAACGGCTCGATACGTGCCGAATCAATGGTAGCAGCAACCTTTCGTACGGACAGATCAGCGAGGGCTCACCGCTAACCTCCCGACGGCAAACGTTCAACAATGGCCATCGTAGTCACAGTGGTAGCACCAGCAGCGGTAGCCGTCGGTCGCCCTCGTCTGTTCCACTGTCACGTAGCTCATATCAAAGTCCAACGCGCGGTGTCGTGGTCAACTCCTCGCAACCGCTGAGTAAGCATGGCCTTCTATATGGCGACACGCGTGTCTTTCGTTGCACACTCCATTCAATTCGATTTGTTCTCCATTTCAGATCAACTCCATCCACCATCATCTCCGAATGCGGCTTCAAACCGACACTCGAACTACTCGCCAAGAAGCAGCACCAAATCACAGGTCATCGATTCCTCGTCACCGGTTCATCATCGGGCAAACTCCGGTCCGGCCGTAACGGTAGGTCTGTTTTCGGAAACTGACTCCAACAACAGTGAGTATCGCAACAGGCGTTAGAGGCAAGGTTTGGCACAGATACTAGACGATCGTTTGTGTCGCCCTTACTTTCAGTGACATCATCAATCAATGCCATCCCGGGCTCGCCGATACTGGGCAGTCCACAACAGCTGCAGGCCGTCACTACCGGCAGCCAGCTGTGGAAGACACGACTGACAAACATTAAGAATAGTTTCCTAGGAAGTCCAAAGTTTCACCGTAGAAAAATGCAAAGTAAGTAGATGCTGTAGAGTAGATAGCTTCTCAATGAATGCTCTAAAAGTGTCCTGAACGTATACATTATTGGTTTGAAGTACATCTTTTACGATGTGTTTTAATTACCTTTACAATTTTTAATGCGATCGTTTGTTGTCCCTTTACCAGTATCAACAGAAGAAGTGCATCTTACTCCGGAATCATCACCGTTTGCGTTTCGTTCCTTGACTAGCTGCGTTAAAGTATGCATATATTTCGTTTGTGTCTGAGTGTCTGAGTGTGTGTGTGTGTGTGACTTCGGCACGTGACTTACTCTGCCTGTTTGTAACAATATGTACTGTACAAATATTGCATCTTCGAGTTCCTTCAAACACTACTGTCCTTCCCAGAGTAGTTACTTTTCCTGCTTCGTGTGTGTCTCCCTTATATTTTCTTCTACCAAACACTTCCCCTGCTTTCCTACTGCATCGTTCATTTCCATCTTTCGGTGCCACAAAGATAAGATGTTAGGTGCGTAAGTGTACGTACAAACGGTGTTTTAAAATCGATGACGATGACGATACAAGATCAAGTTTTGCGTTTACGTCTGTTTAGGCGATTTGATAGTGTGAATCCATTTCGCGCGACTATGTGTGCGTCATATCATATCATATCGTACTGTTGCTTTTGCTTCGCAAAACGCAAAACTCTGGTGCCTTAAACTTCCCACTTAGAATCGCACTCGTACGTAGAATTTAGATAAGCCATCGCGGATTGCGTGTCAGTATTGTATACTTGTTACGGGGACATTGTTACTATTCGTTCTATTTAAGCTTAAATGAGTTTCTAAAATGAATTCCAGTGTCCTGTGTCTTAATTCTCACTTGAAAGTAGCTCTTACGTTGATGCTAGGTTTACTCGATGCGATTGATATACGAAATTGACCATAAAATGTAGTTGTTGGCTTTACTCTCGATTCGTTTGTTCTGGCTGAATGTTTAAAGTCGCAAGACTCAATGCTGCTCGCTCGATCAGGGCAGGGTGTCCAGGATGTGTAGTTGCTCCAACCGCTGACAGCTAGTATTAGGTAGTGGCGATAAGTAGTAGAAGTAGCACTAGTAGTAGTTGTAGTATATGGATTGTTCGTCTGCTGGAACGGTATCGGTTTTCGGCCCTGGTTGACTGTCGGCGCCCTGGACTGCTTAAAGATGGAAAGGAAGGATGTAGGAAGAAGGCGCTGAGAAGGCCGTACTTTGGGAGTGAGTCGTTTATAGTCAGATCTCCATTTGGTTAGCAATCAACTCCATCAGCTCGCCCGAATCGTCTGTTTCTTCGGCAGTTGCGATCGCGATCGCAAGGTCTGCGTCACCGGCGACGTCCGGCGCGATGATGAGCGGTTCTGCGATGCGTGTAGGATTCGGTCCGGCTACCTCCTCTAGCTCTGGAGGGCCACTGTTTGCTGAATCCTATCAGAGAAATAATTCTCATACCAGCGCACTACCGGACATGGCCGCCGGCCGTTCCGTGCTGCGTTCTCGCTCACGTTCCGTGGATTCCGAGCTAAAACAAGGTGTACGAAAGGAAGAGATTAGAACAGGGAATACTTACAAATGTGTGAAATGTGATGAAGTTACACTAAAAACACCTGTCCTTTGAATTTAGTTTTGCACAACTTCAACTCCAAACAATCTCCCTTAAATGGATCTTCTCCGTTCGGTTCACGTCAAGGCAGTACACGTGTAACAAAGCAACCGAAAATATGTGGCCTCACAACAGAACAATAGACACACAAAAAAGGAACGCACACGCACACACACACGGCAATACTACTTACCTCGATCGTACGGTTTTGATTTCGATTTCGTCCGATGATACCGAGTTCTTGTTCGATGAAGTTGCCGACGATCGGCGCGTCTTCCCAATGCTCGTCGTATCGTAGAACGTTTCCTGCTCAATGTCAGACTCCTTCTAAAGCCCAATCGGTACCAGTGCACGGGTGATGGGAAGCACGTGGAAGCAGCAGCGGCCGTGTAAAAGGGTGACGAACATCCGGACGGTCACAGGTCACAATGGGAGGGAGATTTTGTTTGTTTTGTTTTGTTTGGTGGATGATGGAAGGGCGTGTGTAATTGGTCCACCAAAAAATCCGTACGGTGTGTGAAAATGAAACGGAGGTCCCAGAAAAAAAAGGTTAACAAACAAACAGAAAGTTGGATAAAAAAGCATGCATTAAAAGCGAACGCGCACGAACCCGAGCAAAGAGCGAGAGAGCGAAAGAGAGACAGAGTGAATTGGTTCTGAACAGCAGGAAAAGGAAGCAGGCACCGGAAGGACGGATTGCAAACCCACACACGAACGCACACGATAGACACTTGTCCGCTTCGGGCGAGTGCCGGTGAAAGTGACTTCCGAACGATCCGAAACTGGACGAATCCTGCCACACTATGCTCTACTTACGTGTTTGTTGTAGTTGATGCGATCGCTAGAATCGGACCCACAGGATATACTTTCCGCAACACTGTTAGCCACCTTGTTGTTGTGCTGGTTCGTCGGACTACTCAGGGCAGGGTAGCGCTTCGAGCAGACCTGCGCCTGAATGTGTTCACAGATCCGTCGGAATCGGCGAATGTTGCCAGAGATCAGTGTAAACGTAATCGCAAACAGCATATCACCGACGTCGCCCTGTTTGCAAATCGTATTGATGTCGACCTGTATCCGGACGTGCCGCTGGAACATTGTCGGCCCCGTACCACCTCGCTTGTACTCCACTCGGAAAGACATTGGCGAAAGGACGCTATGCGATAGCTCAGTCATCTAGGATAGGGAGAGATATGTCGTATAAAGATCTCCACTTCTTCTACTTTCAAACACGCTAACACTCACCGATAGAAAGGCATGAATGAGGTGAGCTTTAACCGTCGCTAGTGGCTTGCCCTTCACTAATACTGTGAACGTTTCGTCCTTTTCGGTCGTCATCAGGTTTCCGAACCAAGACTTTTTCGTCAGCTCCGGTGATGATTCCGGAGTAAGATGCACTTCTTCTGTTGATACTGGTAAAGGGACAACAAACGAACGCATTAAAAATTGTAAAGGTAATTAAAACACATCGTAAAAGATGTACTTCAAACCAATAATGTATACGTTCAGGACACTTTTAGGAGCACTCATTGAGAAGCTATCTACTCTACAGCATCTACTTACTTTGCATTTTTCTACGGTGAAACTTTGGACTTCCTAGGAAACTATTCTTAATGTTTGTCAGTCGTGTCTTCCACAGCTGGCTGCCGGTAGTGACGGCCTGCAGCTGTTGTGGACTGCCCAGTATCGGCGAGCCCGGGATGGCATTGATTGATGATGTCACTGAAAGTAAGGGCGACACAAACGATCGTCTAGTATCTGTGCCAAACCTTGCCTCTAACGCCTGTTGCGATACTCACTGTTGTTGGAGTCAGTTTCCGAAAACAGACCTACCGTTACGGCCGGACCGGAGTTTGCCCGATGATGAACCGGTGACGAGGAATCGATGACCTGTGATTTGGTGCTGCTTCTTGGCGAGTAGTTCGAGTGTCGGTTTGAAGCCGCATTCGGAGATGATGGTGGATGGAGTTGATCTGAAATGGAGAACAAATCGAATTGAATGGAGTGTGCAACGAAAGACATGCGTGTCGCCATATAGAACGTCATGCTTACTCAGCGGTTGCGATGAGTTGACCACGACACCGCGCGTTGGACTTTGATATGAGCTACGTGACAGTGGAACAGACGAGGGCGACCGACGGCTACCGCTGCTGGTGCTACCACTGTGACTACGATGGCCATTGTTGAACGTTTGCCGTCGGGAGGTTAGCGGTGAGCCCTCGCTGATCTGTCCGTACGAAAGGTTGCTGCTACCATTGATTCGGCACGTATCGAGCCGTTTCCGGGGCGGGTCGGCGATCTCGATGATGTCGTTCCGCGGTCTCAGCACGTCCTCTTCGTCCTCGATGGCCGGTCGCCGCCGTTTCCGGTCCAGCAGCAGGAAGTAAATCACCTTCTCCGTATTATGGCTGAATGGTACAGAAACAAAATGGAGAAAACCGGCGTTATTGATTCACATTTTCCACTTGCATACTTTTAGGCGCTAGCGTAAGGTTGTACAAATTCGGACAAGTATCCTGGCGGAAAGCCAACAAACTCTAATCAACGTCCGCGCTTGACCTCGTTCTCACTTACTGTGGGCTTAGCAGTTCCTGTATCAGCTTGTCCTTCTCCTTGAAGCAACCGAGCGAACAAATGGCATTGAGCACGTCCGTATCGACCGCGGACGCGTTCGGGATGACGTGCGTCTGGACAACCTCCATCATGGGTAGTTCCAGCTCCAGCTCGCCCTTACCACCGGCCGTCACCCAGGGATGTTTGTTGATCTCAGCCAACTGGTGGAATGCAATAACAGCGCACGAGGGAGAAAAACCATTAGTCGTTTGAACACCACAAAGGTACCTGGCAAAGGTACTGTACTTCCTGGTACTGTCTACTTACAGTAAGCCGCTTTTCCGGGTTCACCTCTATCATGCCTTTCAGCAAACTCTGACAGTCCGGGGGTACAAAATGTGGTATGTGAAACACGCCCCGCTTCACCTTCTCCAGCAGCTGCCGCAGGTTATCGTCGTCGAACGGAAGTGCACCGACCAGCAGTGCGTACAGGATAACTCCACAGGACCAAACGTCCGCCCGACGGCCATCATACTTTTCGCCCTGTGAACGATCAAACCAACCCAATTAGCGCTGTTGCAGTCGTTGAAGAATGATCCCCAAATTCTAGCTACTTACCCGAATCACCTCCGGACAAGCGTAGTGAGGAGATCCACAGGACGTTTCCAGCATTGAGCCAGCCGGCTGCAGTGACGCCATTCCGAAGTCTGCAATTTTGATGTTATTCTTGTCGTCCAGCAACAGATTTTCCGGCTTCAAATCCCGGTGGCTATTTACGAATGGCAAAAATGGGCAAAAACATGGCGTCAGCAACAAATGAAACGTATCGAGCAGCACTTGCAATACGATCGTGAGAAGAAATTTAATTACGAGCTGCAATATTAAAATCCCAAACCCTCGGTATATCCAGATGATACTGCCAATTCCGGGGGAACTCTCCACCGATGCCACTAAAGCCAGGGCGAATAGAATTTTAATGCAGCTAAAAGCCCTGGGAACGCTCCTCGGGGCATCGAAAGCCTAATGCTTCACACCTTTGTACGCGGGTGGGAACACACACACACACGTACACACGCTCGTCTGTGTTGACTCGAGGTTTTTGGACCACAATCAAAACATTTACAATTTTGCTCCATTCGCTCCATTTCTTACCCGAGAGTCTGCAAAAGTGCCATAAAGTGTAATTTAATTTAATCACAGCCGCCCCAAGAGCACCGTCGTCCGTGCTGGGGTACGGTCCAGACAATGTTTCTCGACAAATGCGTTGCTTAAAAGCTGCCAGGAGTTATTCGCTTTGTTTTTGGTTTTTGCTTTTGTGCCTGCCAGGAGCTACGGAATAGCCGACGGTCACGGTACCCGACACTGGTTTGGCGAAGCGTGCGTCTGCCGGTTTGTCGTTTTGCCAAGATCTTGGCTAACGGGCGCTGGGCGCCTGGGAATCGTCACTCTTTGTTTCACATGGCACTGGAAATTTCCGATACTTTGATTCTGGTTGTGCGTTTTTGTTTGCGGTGCTTTTCTAGCTTCATGCAGAAGGCGTGGATACGGTTTCTTAAAAACTTTCTTTTGTAGCGTGCTTTGTGCGCTAGCGACCACAAACACCCGGTTCGTCAACCTACACACGAAGCAGTAGCCCACCTGCATTCGGCTTATTGTGTGTTTGTGTGTGTCGTGTGAAATGTTTCACTGTATGATATCGTACATAGTTGAAAGAATCACCTTACCACAGCATCGTGCGATTAGGACTCGAAATACGTCAACGCGATAAATGTTCCTTTTCTTTCTGCCTACTGTTTGTGCTTTACAACCCAAGTCCGAACAGCCTGAATGGGGGGTTGTTGTGAGGCCCCTTCCACTATGAGGCCCTCTTACATTTCGAACTGGGGGGGGGGCAGCGGGAATTACCTCTTCGGCGAGGCCCCCCTCACCGGCGAGGCCCCACTCACCGGCGAGGCCCCGAGCGGCCGCTCCCTCCGCACCTAGGTTGATCCGCCACTGCTTATTGTGTGTGTGTGTGTGTGTGTGTGTGTTGTGTGAAATGTTTCACTGTATGATATCGTACATAGTTGAAAGAATCACCTTCCGACAGCATCGTGCGATTAGGACTCGAAATACGTCAACGCGATAAATGTTCCATTTCTTTCTGCCTACTGTTTGTGCTTTACAACCCAAGCCCGAACAGCCTGAATGTATGCACGCACAAGACACAGCGAGTAAAGTTGGCACACGATCTAGAAATTGAATTAAAACGTATACCGCGAACATGGCAAAGGCACAGCAATAACGTAGAAATGCTTGCACAGTTCTTTGCCAACACAAAACATGGCCATTGACTACGGGCATCGGACTGACGCCAACCCCGCAGCAGGACTAAGGCGTCCTTTCGGAGATCTGTATGGGTGTGTAAGTCTTGCTCCTATGAACACACAGCACACTCACACGATTCTTTGTCTTTATGTCGTTCGTGGAACAGAAGAAGGATCGAAATTCGATTCTCATTGAAATTATAATTTCCCGTTGACATATACTGGGCCGATGTCGAGCTACGTGCGGGATGAAGCTAATCCTCTTACAACCCTTTACTAAGTGTGCTGTGTTTCGCTAGAACTAACGACACGCTTTAGTACACACGTAGATGTGCCGATGCGGATAGGCCGGTAAGCTGATTTGAACATCGAATTTTGTGTAAGAATTGGTAAAGGAACTGACTAGAAACGGGCCCGAGTCCTGACGTACAATAGGCGATAGAACTTACTGGCTCACAGTTTTAAAGTTCAAAGTTCGATCTCCACTTTCCCAAAATTATTAACCAGCAGCCCATCCCTATTACTAATCTAACAGAAGGACGTAACCAGAGAGTGCCCTTAAGTGATGTACATCGACTACAATCCCACAAACCACAAGTCAAAAAACCTTTCTTCTGGAAATGTTCAACTTAATTGTATTATAAAGGCACACGCACGCACGCACTCGCACACATACAAACTTTCAAAACATTTTAAACCGCGCCGAACGGCAAACAACAAAACGCTTCCAGCGGTGTGCGAAAAGCTTCCGAACTTTAACCGACAACAAAACGGCCCGGGTGGGTGGACGATGTGCGCACGTCATCGTAATTGGCCAAATTTCATTTCGTCCCCAAAACTAATCGCGCCCGATGACCCCGAAGTACGCGCGAACCCACACCAACAACATCATTCCACACATACAAAAACAACACCCCCACGTTCACGCCAAGTGCCTCCCACGAGTAGCAGCCCCCAAAAACAGCTCCCCCGGCAAAAAAAGGGGCCAACAAAAAAACAAGAAGAGGTTCAACAAGTGCCTTTTTATGGGGAAATCTCAATTGGAGGCTTTTGGATGGCCCCGGTTTTTGTGTTTTTTTGTTGTTGCTAAGGCTTTCCTGCTTTCCCTTTTTTACGATCGATAAACGATCGTAGAAACGCAACGCTTTCGCGTTAAATCCTGCGGTTTATCCGTGCGCTTTCTCACTTCTGCCGATGCTGCTACGTTTGCTGTATGCCTTCTTCCAACGGTACTGGCTGCCACTGACATTAGCATCGGCACGTTGACCACCGTACTAGCGTTGGGCAGGCGAGTCAGTGCAAGCAGTGCGACAAGTGCGAATCATAAATCAATTATTCAACCAGCGCTATCGCCACACGACGGCAGACTGACGGAAGATGGCGGTGTTGAGTGTAGTGTCACACCACTCACACATACAGCCATGAGGGAGATTTTCCTTGTGCCCGGTGTGCGAACCCGGAACCGACCGGGCGCTCTATACTTCCGGGCCCTCAACATATGATCTCGCCCGTTTATGCACAAAGCACACGCGGGACAGGCGGTTTTCCGGTGTGCCAATTGTGACCCGGCGAGCAATTCGGTGTTTTCCTTACGTTTTTTGACACCCTCATTAAGGTGCAGTAAACCGTTGCGTTCGAGAACCCGTTGAAATGGAGAACGAAAGTAATGGTGTTCGAAAGTAGGCACAAGTGTCGTTATTATTTTGCCGCTGCTCAAACTCGGCAACACCTTTCTGTTGGATGACATATCGACTAAGAAAAACCCCTTTTCGGAGGGTGTATTGTGCCTGTGCGCATTACATAATGTCAGGCGCTATGAAGTAAACAGAACCGGAGAAACACACGGTTTGCACCTTCGTCGTGCAGCTATTTCTGTGGCGTCCGAGTTTTGGGACGAATATGGATGGAATCGTAGAAAGAAAAATCGTATCCACAATCTGTTGCCATTCTGAAATAGCTGTGCTGGTACGTGCCATTGTGCCATCGAGAAGAGCAAACAAAAGGTAGCGAGCGGTCGCATCCAGAGGAAAATAAAAACCTCCAAATGGTCAACACATTTTGCACCGGACTGTCCGCTCTTTCGTAAGCACTTTTGTAAGGATTCACTACCATTCGGCCGGCAAGGTCGGGATATCACCATTGGCTTCCGTAGTTTACCATTTTTTCTCGAGGCAGCTGTTTTGCAACGAACTAAGTTGTATTACAATATACGTATGTGTTCCCGTCGGCTCACAGCCCTGCTCGTTTGTGTGCGATAGCACCGTGAACTTCAACAACGAAAAAAAACACCCGTGTATAATGAGATACTTACCATATCGAGTGCGAATGGCAAAAGTCCAGTGCGGAGATGATCTGGCGGAAGAACTTTCTCGCTTCCTTTGGCGTTAAGCGGCCCTTCTTTACAAGATAATCGAACAGTTCGCCTCCGGACACGTGCTCCAGTACGAGATATCTACGCCGCAGTGGACAGGTCAACAACGACGTCGAAGAATCGAAAACCAAAGAAAAAGGAAGATGCTAATTAAGGGGACGGTACTGCCACCCACCGGGCACACAGCACTGCTTACAAGTATTTTCTGTTTTCGTACACATCCGTTAGCCCAAGAACGTGTGGATGGTCGATAAGCTTCATGATGGCGATTTCTCTCTCAACCTGTCCGAAAGATCAACCATTCCCCGAAGGTATTTGTTTTTTTTTTGGTTGTGCGCCATATTCAATCAGAGAAATTCCAAAATGATCAAAATATGCAAAGGTATGCAACCCGCATAGCACCGGTAGGAAAGGCAACAAAATAGCATCCCGAACACAGGGATCAGGCGCGTGCGAGAGAGATAGTAGTAAGTAGTAGTGGTGTTTGTTGTTGACAGGAAGAGAAAAGAAATAGGATAAGAGAGAATTAATTAAAGTTTCAACTCGTTGGTTGCGCTGTTGGGCCCGTGTTGATCCGACACTGTTCCGGCACTTCGACGACTGTCCGACAAGAAGCCCCGCAGTTCGCATACTCCCTTTAGCTAGACGACCACACTTTAGCGAAAAGTTGAAGGGCAAACAGAGAAAGAACCTGTTCACTTTATGCATCGCATATGTTCCCTTTTGTGCGTAGGGGGGGTGACTAATCCGTCATTTCTGGTGAATCGGTTCGCCAGGGTTTTCAAGGTATGCAAGGCCTTGCGGCATCCTGTCCGGACATTCGCCGAGCAACCACAACAGGCCGTCAACAGCAAAAAGGGCTAGAGTGAGGAGTGAACACTGTTTCATTACTTTCATCAGCACCGACTCGCTGAGCTTCTCCCGGTTAATAATCTTGATGGCCACCTTCTTCCCGAGCACGCAATGTACGCCGAGCTTCACCAGCCCCGTCTGGCCCTTGCCGAGAGTTCGCTCGAGCCTGTACGGACCGACGTACTGGTGGCCCTCGGTCGTACCCGTACTGCTCGGGGTTGCATTTTCTTTCTGCACCTCGCGACTCATCCTTCCGCTAAGCGTGCTACTACGGGCAGATGTGTGGTGAGGGAATCCTTTGCTCGGTACGGTGGACCGCACGGACGAAGCTCACGAAGCTTTGGCGGCTAGTTTGGCTTCACGGACGATATCCAAAGAATTGATTCTCGCAAATGTGGGACGCGCATACAACGCGAACGTGGTGTGGGGCGCGTCACGTATGCATGGCGCACTGCTCGCCACTAAGGTTTTATAGCTTTGCCGAAGCGTTGGAACACTATTTCTCGGAACTGCTCACTTGCACTTCGTTTTAGGACATCCACAGTGACAATCACCGCTGTCCTTTTGCACTTGCACGTTTCGGATCCCTGCGTTCCCTTGCACACACACACACTCACTCACCCTAATAACACTACGATAACGAGTTGCTGCTATTTGAAGGATCACACTATTCTTTCGTTTCGTATCGGGCTTTTTTTTTGTTGCTGCTGCTGGTGTGCGCTTGCAGTGATTGCTCCTATCCTAGCCACGAGGATATCTCAACATGCTCCTGCAACTGGATGACTTACAACACACACAACACATACTTTTCTGGGCTCCTTTCCTCCCGGGGAAAACTCCTTTTGAAGGGAACGAGTTGCCGAGAACGAACAGCTCCAAAAATCTGCCCGAGGCTAGTGTGGCTGATACAGTTAGCCTCCCGAGTGGAATGTATCCAGCTTCACACACAACGCACGGCACGTGAAAAGAGGACTTCCTTTCCGCACATACATACGCACACACACACACACGTACACGCCCACAGTGCACGGGACCGAACGGCACGAAAGCACGGTGCCACAAAGAAACAGCCCCCGGTCCAAACTGAGCCGAACCGTTCACACCACACACTTATCGGGGGCGCCTCCCAAACGCCGAAACTCCAGCAACGGACAGCACAATTGCATCCACCGCCCAATCGATTACCGATTACGGGAAGGTCGCTGTAAAATTTTCCGCACACGCGAAAAAAAAACCCTGTGCTTGGAGCCCCACACACAGACGTGCGTTTTGTACTGCTGCGCGACACACTACCACGCGACAGAGAAGTGTACCGTTTTCGCTACCATTCCGTTTTTTGAAAAATCGATACCACTCACCGAGCGCGGCTCACGCGGCGACCACGCTCACCAAGGCGAGCCACTCGGGTCTCACCAACAGCGGGTGTGAGCACCGATTGCTCAGCCCGGGTTGTGTGCGCATGTGCTAACGTTCACCGCTCGCTTTGGCTCACTGCTCACTACTCAACGCTCACGATTCCTTGCATTTTTGACAGGAAGCGCAATTTTTCCTTACATCCCTCTCCGCGGGCACAACACCGACCATCGAAGTCCTGCAAAGGATTGTCTGTGTGTGTTTGTATGTTGTTTTCGTTCTGCGAGGGGTTGCCACAAAACGTCAAGTGTGCTGGCTCTGGTGCCTGCCTGCTTGGCAAATAAGAAGGGGGTTTGCATTTTCGGGATGATTCATCCGTCGATGGCGGCATCTTTCCGGGGATGACAATGGAGCAATGGTTTTAATTAAGACAACGTAGAAAGCGTGTTTTAATGGGGTTTTGTTGATAGAAATAATTCACTACAAAAAGAAGCGTGCGTTGAGCTGTTTTCGAAAACAGCGGTACACCTATGCATCTATAAACCTTGACCGACTAAACAGTTTAGAGTATTAGTTAACGTACTAACATATTGCTTTAGTTTAGCCCATTCTCTGGCATTAGCAAATCACATAACAACACGATAAAACAAGCAGAGATTTCAGCTGTATGACTGGGCGTTGACTGATTGCTGCTATTAGCCAGCAGGACAATGCGTTGCGTTTTCCCTCCACCGGGCACAAAGATTAAAGACCATTTAATTGCTCCGTTTAGCATACATTAGGAGGGCCAATCTAAACATCACCGTTACAATGTGTGCGTTACAAGCATAACACTTTTAATTGTTTCAATGTTTGCACTGTGGATTTTCGGTTGGAATCGATTTAAATAATTTTTGAAGAAAGTTTAGAAACTTTCCTTATGAAAGGGAAAAACGAGTATGCTATAACATGTAAAGAAAACAAAAAAAAAAAACAGTAAAGAAATTGCGTGTTTACGCGCGTTTTGTTTTGACACAGTTAATTCACCACAAATTGCATACATTTAGGTGCACTTTCGCAACATTTGCTGTTCTCACCAAAATTTAATGATTTTTCCCTTTACGACAACAATAAATAATCTTGTTAAAAAATTGAACATCATTTTTATCAACAAATACTTTCGGATGTGCATTTAATCCTTTGCATACCATGATAATAATAACAATAATTGCTGTTCCTCTGTGTTCGGTATAAGCTTTATTTTTGAACGGTTTGACGCATTCGGTTTTTTTGTTGTTTTGTTTTATATATCAAAATAAAATTTATAAAATAGCTAAATATAAATATATCATTCCATCCTGTACATGTGTGTGGATGTGCGGTGTATGCTTTCCTCCACTAGACGGTCGCTTCACCCTTCACCCTAACCAACGCAATGCCCAACACCAATCAATAGCAAATATTATCCTTTCTATCATCATTCATACACCTTTGTACTACCCATCTCCACCAAACGGTCATCGGTCATTACAAAACCATCTTCGCTAAGCCCATCCTTTCATTATTGCATTTCACTTATCATCGTCACCAGTGTGCGTAGTTTAATATATTTCTTCTTCCACTTCAAATCTATCCCTTTTAGCATAACGGAGCAGGATTTTGCAAAGGGAAACCCAAACGGCTGCAGGTATGTGTATAAACTTTACTCTTAAATATTTTAATTCGCATTCACTCACGATGCAGCAACACTCCAAGCGTACGATTCAGCTGCTTGATGCTCTAAAAGCCAACTTCTACACTCTTTGACCCTTCAACCAGCTTTTGTCCGGTTTTGCCCAATCCTTAACGAGCCAACAATAACAAATCGTACTTGTACAACTGAAAAGCATGCCAATATGCGCAATATCGGGTAGAAATCCGTTTGTTACCAAGGTTGATGTGTTTAAATTTACGCTCCAGTCGAACGGTACACGTGCGGTGTAAATATAAGTGCGTTTGCACACGTGGATATAGGGGGGGGTTTTTCCGCTTATTCTTTAGTTTGGATCACGCTCGATAATTGTTCAATCAAAGCTGTCACTCTAATGCACACAGGCTTAACACATCGACAAGCGAAACACGGCGCCTTTTGCTTCTTAACCTCCACCGACATGATATAACGTAGCTTTCATTCCTACCTCGGACTGCATTACAAACAACAACGGTCTAAGCATCAAGCAGAACACTCCAAGCCAAACATTCTTCTCTGTCTCTCTCCCAAGATCGCTGATAATCTCACATTTGTGATACACAAAACTAACGCTTCGTAACGTTGTGACCACTTGAGCCAGGTTTTTTTTTTTAATTCGATAACCTTCGGTAGCGTAAGGAACGACTGCTGACTATTGGTTTTTTTTTTTGGTGTTTCACCATAACCGAAACCGAACAAACTTTGATTTACAAAAAATTTTACATCGAAAGCATATTTTCAGAGTTCCCTTTTTGTCGATACTATAGCATTGAAACTGCAAACTTACTACCTAATGCTGCAAATAGGGGGTTTTACGCTTTGATTGTTTTTCTACGAGTTTTGTATATGCTTTCAGTTTTAACCTCACATTTCTTAACTAAGCTTCTTATTCAGTTTGAGCTTCCTGTGCTACCCCGCTATCCCGGAGGGCGCATTGTATTATGTATTATTATCAAGGTGTTTCTTTTATCTATAATGATTTCCAATACGGGATTTGAATGATACGGGTCAGTTTTTGGGACGCAAGGAAAACATGGGCCTGCCGTCAGTTGCCCTTGCAATAATTCGCACAAACTGACAGCTCTCAATCGCCCATCATCACCTCACCCTAACAACAGTGGATCCTACTTTACGATAATAAACCCTTCCATCACCAGAAAGCCGACCGAACCGGGTACTCGATTACTCGTGCTTCACCGTTCTATTGTTAGCATTATTGCTTGCAACCATTGTTTTGGAGGATGCATTTGTGTTGGTAGTGTTGCTTCCTTTACCGCCGCTAACAGGCCTTGCGGTGTCCTTGGATGTAGCGTCCTGCTTTTCATTTGGTCGTCCGTAAGCTGTGCCCTTGCTGCTGGAGGTCGTGCTTGCCGTAATTGTTGCCGTAGTTGTGGTTATGTCTATCACAATTGATGGAGTACGCGTGGCGGCAGCCCTATTCGATACGCTGCCACCGGATACGCTGGTAGTAGTAGTAGTAGTAGTAGTAGTTGCCGTAACAGTAGTCGTGACACTAGCATTAGTAGCATTACTTGGGACGGTGGTTTTTGAGGTTAGTTTGCTTGTCTTGTCTTCCTTTTTTGGACACGGGTTCGTATTGATCGGAGGCGTGGACGTGGCTGGTGTTACTGTTGCTGTACGGCCACTATTACCGGACACGCTTTTTCTCGGGGAACTTGTGCTGCCGGTCGTGGTTGCTAGGGATCTGGAAGAAGCACTCTTTTTGGGTGATGCCTTCGGCGATGACTCGGGCGTTGAGCGAGGTGTTGATTTAGGTGTGGACCTCATACTAAGACGTCTCCCAGGTGCTGGGGAATTACTTGCTGATCCCGCATTACCCACCGTTCCGCCAGACCCACTAGTTCCACCACTTCCACTGGTAGAACCGAGATAGATGGCTGATCCGGTACCTCCACTAACGCTCAAATCAACCCGCGAACCGTGTATGGACGGTGGCGCTGAGCCTGCAAGTGGAGAGCAATTATTGGAGAGTGGCGAAAGAAGTGTGAAATGTTGTACCCACCTGTATAGGAATATAACCCGGCCGGGCTGCTTCGAGGACGAAAGGTACTGACGATGCTGCTACTCCGCCGAAGCTCCGATATCTCACCCAAATCGATTTCGGCCGCATACTCACCAGCTGCACGTGGGTTTTCTGGATTCCGGTTAGCTCCACCGGTACCCTGCCGTTGGGTCAACGCCTTCGAGCAGCGAGGCGAGGTGGGACAAGACTGTGCTCCTCCAGTACCGGGCGTTCCCATACTTCGTACCGACAGCTGGGATGAGGTCGAAGGTGACGTTGAGAGAGATGTGTTGTATTGCTTTTTCGACGAGAGACTCGGTTTTCGTGAAGGTCTTATACCACCACGGGAATCCGTCCGGCAGATTCCTACGGATGTAACATGAGAACAATGTTTGGAATGTTGCTCCGTTCGAACGATATTTGACGTCAGTAAAGACGGTGCACGAATTGTAATGAAATTCTTCGTCTATTTCCATGCAGTTTTTGTGTCTTTAAAGCATGCTTTTGTGCGGTTACCTATTTGAAGATGATTTACAATCTAATGATGATAAGTGATAATGATCCTTACGGTCAGTGGATTCGACAAAACTATCAGAAAGCCAACTGCTATGTTATACTCCTAGCGATGAAAAAAAAACGCTATGGCCTGTAGAGATAGCATTGTCTAAGCAGATTGAAGATGGATGATGGAGCATGTCACAGCCAAGGGAAGATGTCATGATAGCGAGTCGCATGAATGAATAAAGCTTTGTGTACACACAAGCGTTGTGATGGTGAAGTATGAGAAGCAGAGTCTGCAACAAAGGCACGATGGAAAAACAATCATTTCGGTAGGAAATAGGTCACGAATTGAGCATATGGCCTTTTGCAAGCCAAATATCTTGTTAGGTTGTGATAAAACGGGTATGCAATGTATGAAACTGAGAGTAATCGATGGTAGCGTAATGGGATGCAGTTGTAAAGATAATTCTTGCTCTCGCTGCCCACTCACCCGTTGGACAGTCCTTCCCGAACTTGCAGTGACCTTCACAAACTCCCTTACTTTCCAGCAGCTCCTCGTAGTAATCTAATGCTATGTAACACTGCTCCTTGTCCGTCGACTCAAGCGCTAAGCTCGGAAAACGCTCCTTCAACCGTCTTCGTTCCTGCACATACGATACGGAAGAAATAATGAACCGAACCCCAAAACGATTTATCACGTTAATCAAAGAGGGAAATAAAACTAGGTCCATATCCGTTAGGTTGGACGTGTCCCCAGATGCTCCAACCGTCTTACCTCTAGCAGTTTGCTGGTTTCGAAATCTTGCAGCTGATTTTGAAACCCCAGATTGGGATTGGCTATCGAGCGACCAGCACGTACCACCTGCAAACAAGAGAAGATGTACCAGAACCCCCAGGAGAGTTAGATAGATGTTAGTACGCGTACGAAACTCCCAAACGTGAACGTCATTCTACTACCTTTAAAGCCTCCTTCCAACTCAACGGTGTGACGCACATGATGTAGGCAACGGCCACCGTTACCGAGCGGGACATGCCGGCAAGACAGTGGATCAGCACGTTGCCCTGTTTGAGCCGTGCCGAGTGGATGAAGTCATTACACACCGAAAAGTATTGCGACAGGTTTTGGTCCGGTTTGTCCGCAGCAATCACACACAGGTAATGTTTATCCTAGAGAAAGAGAAAGGAAAATTGTTGAATGAGATAAAAAAGAGTCCTGTTAAAATACATTCAAGTGGTAATAGGCCAAAAAGTATGTAATTTGCATTAAAAAAAAAGCACATTCTATGTTAAAAATTGCATACATTAAGGCTCTTTATACAATCTATCACTCAACATCTCCATGTAATTAATTCCTATGCTTAACTTGGCTCGAAATTGCATACATTTAGGCGTTTCATATTTAATTCTAGTAGATGAAGTTGTCGCTGTATGCAAATTAATTAAAGCCATTATAAGTAAGTTAGAGTGATGCCTTTCCCTGTAGACATAACACACCTCTGACAAACTACAAACTACGAGCCATCTCAAAACCGCTAACGACGTAGGTCACACATACATTTTGTATAAGCTTATGTGTGAAGGTTAATTATGTCATCTACCTATTCCCCAATAGTGACATTCCTGGACTAGATTAGATTTTAATACCCTCGTTCTACTGTTCGTTAGGTCTCCTTGAAGACTGATACGTGTTTTACAACTAACAAACCACACAGATCATATATCTGCCTGCGAAACAAAAATCCCTTTCACAAAACTTTGGTCCCATAGAGTACCCTTGGGAGGCATATGGTGTGGTAGAACAGTTGCTCGCTCGTTTTTCAGTAAAGCCTTTCGTTAGATTGTACAAGGTAGCATAACTTTGGCTCCAATTTACCGGGTCCGGAATCGACTTAAATTGGACCCTTATCTCGCAAATTCTACAGGCAAATAACTTTACTTCCAGCGGTCCTCCACTGGAACTCGTCGATGATTCACCGCACGAATGTCCGCACACCAACAACAAAAGCACAATTGCTTGTGGTTATCAGGAAAAATGTCGTGACCCGTTCTCGGTACGTGTATGTGTGTGTGTCGATCGTGTGTTCTACGCCAAAAGAGGGAAGAAAATTGTATTCGCACACGAAAAAGAATAAAATCCCATCAGTATGTGGTTCGGGGGCAGCGGATAAACCACATCCTGTGCGGCCCATATAACATCTGTGTCACGCAAAGTGCCTTCGGAGTGGGTATTGATTAAAAAAAATCGCCCTCCAGAGCGATGTACAGCAGCTCCACGAAATGCCATCGACATGCTTACGGAACTACTGCCACTACTTCTTCAAGTGGCTGTAAACGGAACGGGTTGGCAGTGGTAAACAGGATGATGAAGCAAAACATTTGCGGATACGACTTTGCGAAATTGAAAGGCTTGCTCAGGCACTCAA
Source organism: Anopheles maculatus (assembly GCA_002091835.1). NCBI lineage: Eukaryota > Metazoa > Arthropoda > Insecta > Diptera > Culicidae > Anopheles > Anopheles maculatus. Next base: position 16,658 of record KZ063822.1, on the reverse strand, counting down.
TGGAGACGCTTTTTATTATTAAATTTTGCAATTTATAAAAATACCAACCGTGTGGTTGCCGTTGTGTAACAGAAACCCCTTTCAAACACGACACGACACGAGAGCCTTTCAGGCGAACAAGATTGATGAGCGAAACTTGCGGCACAAAGTGGTCAGAATTCTGGGAATTGAGTGGAAAACTGGGAAACACAGATAAACCAGGCAACCAGGCACGCTGTGGATGGTGTCGGTAAAAATGGGAATCCCATTAGATCCAAAGATCTTCAACACACTACAGATAAACCTATACAGAACACGGGACACACAGGATTCTTCCGCCTTCGGACACATTGTGTGTTTTCTTACATTCGCTTCGCATTTGTAGACATTTTACATGATGTCTAGAATCGTTCCCCTATCGGGGGATTATGGGATTTGTGCCTGCCGTGGGTGTTTCGCTGTACTTTGCACCTTTGGACGGTATTTTCTAAGGCAAAAGTTTGATCAATGGCCTTCGGAATAGGAAGGACACATTATGGTTGGCAGATAACAAAACAACAGTCTGCACGGTTCGAACAAACTCCACAAGAGTAAACGTTTACACGTTTGTTTCTTCTACCCAATGCCCTGCTAGAGCTATAAAACTGAAACAAACATTGGTTGCTGTTTGTTGATGCGTGCTGTAAATCATGCAACCTTTTTGAGCAATATAGATAACATGTCGTGTGGAGCAATCTAACATCGATGATGTATTATGCAAAAGCTTCCCTTCATTCACTTAACGGGAGAATGGGCTCGTTCTAAGTAGAGTGACCGTAACTAATGAACGTTTCTGGTTTGCTGTTTCGATGAATTGTAGCGAACCTTTCACAGTACCTAGGAGATATTTAGGACTCGCTTCTGATTCTCCTAAAAATTCTGATGATCAAATCTTAACTTCATTTACTTTAATAAACTAGGTGAGTCATTAAGAATCCTGTTGCGTAGAAAAGATTCACACCATAAAAAGTAATTTTGTATGCTTATTGCATACTTTTAGGCAAGATTAAGTCACATTTCATTCTTCCAGTTGTTCTACTGACAAGGTGGACTGCATTTAGGACTGTGTTTACCTTTTTCCTACACCTAAAGTAAACATCAGCTGCTCGTATTTATTGCCATGTAAATGACAAAACAACGCGCAACAATATTTAATTCATCGTCTTTCATGCATAATTAATAGCTCTTTAGCATAGACTACAAAACCTGGGACGAAAAACTTACCACGCCATCATCCATAATCACGGGCCGAGTAAAACATTTTGCCCTCAGCGAGGAAACGACTTTCGGCATGAAACTAAACTTTCTACTGTTCATCGGAAATGGTGCAAACCGTACCCGTTTACGATCACGTCCATCAAAGGACGGCCCTGTTGGCCGGTGATCAAATAGTTTGCATGAAGTTTGCCGCTTCGTGCTTCTCTCCGGTTCAAATGTAGACAAACAACTTTCTCCATAAAACACATCCATTTCGTTCGGTTATGAATGTTGGTTTTGTGCTTGGGTTGGTTCATTTGTTCCTTTTTTTCCGAACCCACCATCCTCATATTACGATATTGATCTATTGAATAAGCTTTACCCTCGGACCCATTCCGACGTGGCGTCGTTTGCTACCCACATGCTTACTGTAGTTATTGTTCGATGTTGACGGCTTGCTTTGGCAACGTTTCACTCAATCAATCATTACCGTTGATAAGCGTGTGATAATTGTGTCCATTATATTAATTAACGAATGAACTTCCTCCTACATGAAGGAAGGTAGGACGATGCAATTCAAACAGAATTATTGACTGTTCATGTCCTAAAGTTCTGCTCGGGACATTTATCTAGGACAAATATGAAATATTAAAAGAAGAATTTTCTTTAAAAACTAATGTTTGAATTGATTTTTTTAAGGACTATAGATTGTTTATGTTAATTTTCCTTTTTTTATTGCTTTTTATACGCCTAAAACTATGCAATCTACATTGCTAAGAATCCTTGTAAGATTTGGCATACATCCGAGCGTTATATATTGAGTGCGCTTTAAGAAATACACCCGTTACCTTGTGTTACATTCAAAAACTCTCAACAAAACGAAAGCGTTAAACTTCAACTGAACATAATTATCTTCAAATAAGAAAAAGGAAGAGCATTCTAAGGTAAAGATATGATTTATAGCAGTATCAAGCGTACACTTACTGGATGAAATCGTCGAGGACTATCGTGAATGGAGACAATGTGCGTAATCCCATATCGATCCAGCTGCTGGTAGTCCTTTGAGTCCCTATAGTTGCCAATATACAACCCAGGCATGACCTGTAACAAGCCTTAATGAAATCAATTCTGTCCCGTAGCCAAGTCCCGACACATGGGGACTATATTTCTCCACAACTGCTTACCTTGTTCATGCCATTTCCCATCTTGCTGTTTTTTTACTGCCGTATCCTGTATCGGGTCAGTATTAAGTAGTAGCTGGATGGGTCCCAAGTAGAAACGGTTCCTTTTCATTCAGTTATTACTACTGATATACACATATATTTGTTTCGTTTTATTAGCACTTTGATTTGTCAACAAACAAGCAACAAGCAACAACGAATTTCAACAAACGAGGTTAGAGCATTAGTAGCTCACCACTTCGCACACACAAGCCACCGGTGGCCGGAAATCGTTGACTCCTTGAGCCACAAACACACGTCGATCGACGGGTTTCACAACAGCGACTGCGACCGGTAGATCGGATCTCGTTCGGGTTTGGCCGGTTTCTCTTTCTGTTTGACAGCTGCTGTCATCGGCTCACCGTTCTCGGGCACGGGGTCGTCGTCGCTTGTACCCCACCGGAAGCACTAACACTAACATCGTCCGGTTCGGGCACTAAAGCACATTTTTTGATTCGCAAGCACCGGAGTCAACCAACAGGCTGCTTTTGATTAACGTAACCATGCTTCCGAGCCCTTGGTGGTGCCTACGTTTAGCTGGCGTTACACGGAGCAAAAACCAATATCACAAACTTTATTAAATTGACACCACCTTCCTGGCGCCTCCTTCGAGCCGTTCGATCGTTCCCGTGCTGATGATGTTACTGCACCAGGCGTACACAAACACTGGGCGGCTTGATTGGAACTGAGCTGTGTTTGAAGTTAAGTTGTGACATATTTTGATTATTGCACTGTTTGCTCACCGGAGCGTTCGGAGCGCTCTCTATTTGCTAACTCTTCTACCGTGTCGAGACTCCGTGGGGTCCATTTTATAGCTGTATTACCATATTTCGAAGTGCGAGGACACCCATCAGACCAACAACGAATGGAGACATCACGAATACGGCTCACCGACCCGTACTAGCGGAACACGTTTACACTGAGGTCGATAATATCGTTTTCAATTGATTTGATTCACTCCAGGGCACCAGGACTTCAGGACTTTAACGGTCGGACGTTCTCCCAACGTTAATTACTTACTTACGCACTTTTTTTTCTTGTTTGTTACGGGCGCGTGTCGCGCTTCGGTGACGCCCGGAATCATGGTTCAATGGGTGTGTTACTTCCAGCTCAGTGTGTTTTGTCGATTCCGAGATTAAATCTCATTTTGTTTCTCTTTTTCCTCTTCTGTTCTTTATTGATTCGAATTCTGGTTTACTTTTTTATGTCACTAGTATCGTAATTGACACAATACATCGGAACTCTGTTGTGTTTGTGTAAGTTTTAATTTTATTACTGGTGTCACAGCTTTTTATTAATTTGATAAGACTTTTGCTCACTTAATAGTTTGTTTACTCTTTTCGTTACTTTGTTGAATAAACACACGCCACTAGTTCTCACTGATCTGATTTGATTTCTTCTGACTTTTAGCACGTTGTATCAAAGTTTCGTGGATGTTGGTTTAACACAACATGTCTAATCCCTTTAAACGATGCGTGGAGCTGTCGCCACCATACCGATTGGTCCATTAAACCAGCAAACGTGACAACGTACCGTTCACGTTTCATATTGGCACAGGCCTCCCAAAACACCCCATCAGAACTACTATGAACGCCTCTGCCGATTTGCACCCTTAGTCTCCAGGTGGTGGCATGTTTCGAGTGCAACCGAACACCGTATTATGTGCGTATTATGTAACGGCAAGCGGTGGTGAATCGGTCCGATTTCGGCTGCACGAACCGCACCGAAAGTGCGTGCGGATTCCTTTTCCCACCGGGACAGAAGAAGGCTACGATCGTGCCCACAAAACACACGGACTCCGGAGAGCAGTCACCGCGTACCGGAATTTATGACCGTACAACGATTGCAACAGGAGCTACAATAATGTCTTTCGGCCATTTTCGGCTCACGCTCTCTCGCTCGCCAACGCCGGGCCTCGCTCGCGCCTGCTGGTACGCAACCGAACGGTGTTTGTTTGGAAGATTTGTTTCATTTTTGGCATGGCAGGTGACGCTCCCTACATTTTTTGACGTCTAGAAAACACGCGCAATCACGCGACTACCCGGGCGAACTACGGCGGGCGTAAACAATGTGTGACACGATTCGGCTCCACACACCGTCAGCTGAGCCGATGCGGTGCCCTGACCCTTGTGATTAGACGCACACACACTCACACAGACACAGGATCAACAATCACACTCCGACGTGCACGACACTGAAACGACTTCGCGTAGATAACACTATCAAACTGCTAGCGCTAACCATCTGTTGTTGTATTGTCGTTACATTTCACCGCAGGCTAAACAACAAAGCTCTCCCGAACTTCACGTGTGTGTGACAGCTACGTGACGCTTTTTTGCGGTACTGTTTTCTTCGACGTCTCGTTCGACGGGGTGTAGACAAGCCGACGACAAACCCGATTTCGTTGCCATGGTTGCCGAAAAGTCACATTACACTGGTCGATTCTGGCGATATCCTTTTTTTTTTGCCGTTTTACGACACACACAGAAGGTCGAGTTCTCACAATGTGTGCAGAGTGAGTGCCGAACAGTAGAGTGGGAGAAAGTCGTAAACGCTCGCACGGGAACTACGATTCTACGATAATCAAAAGTTATAGATTTGTGCTTTTTGGAGAACTTATTTTTGCTCCAACATTGGGAAGTGCCAAAAGGACGAATTTACCAACAGACGATGGAGTGTTTTACCCTCAAATAAAACTCTGTAAGATACTCCAACTCCGGCACCGCATACACACAAACACAATCGATACACTTATCAAGCGTTAACCCCTTTCTCCGTTGGGGTTTCTTTTTATAGCACCACACTAAGTAGAGCCCCAACTTCACACACCAGAAAGTGCAGTGTGTTAACGATCGAACCTAATGTTTTGCTACTTCGATTTCTTCCCTAGCTTCACACGCCAATTTCCAAGGAAGATGATAGTGAGAGAAGAAAAAAACAGCCTTTGAACCAACCCCAACCGGGGCCGACCAAAGCCCGGAAAAGCCGGAACACTCTAACTTCGTTACCGAGCGCGATCAGAAAGCGAAAGAGACTGAGCACACCGCCCGCAGGTTCACTGTGGAGAAGGCTCCAAAGTTTTTGCGGATGTCCTGGGTTCGCTCTCATACATTTCTTGCTCTCTCTCTCTCTCGCTCAACAACGTGCCCACCTTAGTGCTCACAGTTTTCCCGATTTTCTCATTGGCATTTTACCCCGTACATAGTCGCGCTTGTTGACGAATGTCGTCGCATCCAGCAACAGAAGCACACGGCACGATACTCTCCTGATGACGTGAGACAACTACGAAATTAGCGAGCTCACTCGTTAGCTGTCCTGGTGGTGATGGTCCCTGTTTGCATACTCCGTTTTGCGGTCTTTCTTTCGGTCGTCTTTCATCTCGACGATGGCACCAAGATCATCGCAAACGTAAACGCACCGGGTTAATTTGCATGCACCGGAGCATAGCTGACATGATTCTCGCAAAACCTTTGCTTATAGTCCCGGCCGGTTCTTTCTTTTGTTTTCGGACGAAGAAAGCACCCGCATGGTGGTTGCCTTTTTGTACTGTAGATGTTCATTGGTCCAACCAGCTTAATTAAGTTCTGGCGTACAAAGTACTACTTTGTATTCCGTAATAAAGGTGGATCGCTTTGAAATTATATTTTTTATAGCATTCTATCACATCCCATCTTTCAGTAAGTTATAAATGAGCTTAAACTCGAAAACTTCTCTATTTCACCACCCAACAAACAGGTTACCTGGTCCAAAATATGAGTCCAAAAAAACCCCCAATAACCTATCGCTTCGCGAACCTCGTTCGTGCTTCCAACTGGCTCATAAAATTCGCTCTGCTGTGCTATAAATCCTTCCCGGTGCTACTGCCAGCTAGCTTTCTGTTTTCTCCCTCCGAGTACGATCACCTTTCCTTTGGTACACACTGCTGACAGAGCATCATCATCACTGCGGCGATGATAATGTTCGCTGTTATGATGGGAGAACATTCGTTCGTACGATAATCTCATTCTACCGCGCGCTATCAACGGGGACGCTTTCAACATACGTATCTGCAAAAGCACTTACCGCGAACGAAACCTGCTGGCCCGCGTCTCGCGTGCCATTCGCCAATTATCCAAACTGTCTCCTAACCCCAACCACTTTGCTGAAACAGATAAACAACCCACCCAGCCCAACCGACCGGGATGGATTTATGGGCGTACGGATGCGTCGATACATTATTTAGTTGATTTAATTGCAGTGGAATTATTGCGGCGCGCGCGCTGGCTGGCCGAATCGATCACGTATGAAAGATAGATTGTCATCTGTGACACCGCACGCGGTTGTTCGCCTAGATTGCTGCAATTTGTTCGATTAAATTCCGGTCCCCCAGCGGAGAGTTTCTGATGGAGACGCCTGGTGTTTGGTGATATCGCGCAAGCGGACGCCTGGTGGTTGGTATAAAAAAGACGCCCTTTTCCGTGATCGAATGAACCGACACTACGCGCGGTTGACTTGTGGGATTTTATTAATGTGTAAAGACCGAGGTTTCGAAGATGGGAGTAACATGCTTGTCACTTGTCCAATCTAATAAACATGTATCATCAACTTCCATTATTAAGTTATACGGCCTGACCGTTCTTCCGCGAATTAAAAAAAAACACTTATTACATACCAACACCCTCGAAAATTAAATACCTCTACAATTTGTGGGAAAGAG
>KZ063821.1:0-16062 GCA_002091835.1 Anopheles maculatus | reverse complement strand
GCAGGAATGTCCCGTTCGGCCGTGCACCGTCGCGAAGGTTCTGAAAATTGGAAAAACGAGGATCAGGTTGAAAATGGTTCATTTTGTGGCTTTTGCACGTTCACCGTGGTTTAGTGCTGCCAAATTCCGAAACCCCTTCTTGTCGGCTCTTTCACTCCGTTCCACTTTCGTCGGTCACATACGAAAATGATTTTCCACATCGACCATCGTCAGAGAGGCCCGGTTTCCTTCGGGGAAATGGCAGAAGCAAAAAAAAAAGCTCCCGACATCCGTACACTGCTTACACCGGTGTGCGGCTAACGTGACAATCACCGAGAAACCCTCATCATAAGCCCGCAAACCCTGAGGTCGACGCGTGCGGATAGTTCACATCGACCATCGTCAGAGAGGCCCGGTTTCCTTCGGGGAAATGGCAGAAGCAAAAAAAAAAGCTCCCGACATCCGTACACTGCTTACACCGGTGTGCGGCTAACGTGACAATCACCGAGAAACCCTCATCATAAGCCCGCAAACCCTGAGGTCGACGCGTGCGGATAGTTCATTAACTCGTGCTCATTGGGAGTGGGGGTTAGATGATTTGTGCAACGAATGTTTGCGCTCGAGCCCAATCTCGCTGGCAGCGTCACTGTGCGAGCGGTTCCGTTTGCGAGTGAGAAGTTTTGGGAAATAACTTCCTGCTTATCTCTTGAACCACCGGTACGAGGTTAGACATTAAACTTGCAGCGAGCTGCCAACCACCTTCGACCGGGAGCTGAAACTTTCGTCCCAAAAATATGACATTGACGTTTGATCCGTCATCTTGGTTGATGGACGGTACAGCCTTAATGGTTGTAAGTTTTGGGAAGTTAACGTTAAGCTAGTTTCAAGAACAGATACACTACTCAAATTACTCAATAGCCAATGATTCATATGCTTGAACTTGCTTCTAAATAGTTATATTAATGAGATCCTTTAAAATGTTTTATTTACCTTAAAGAAGAGTTCAAACAGGATTCTTCACAACCTTTTCAGTTCATTTAGATATCTGCATCACTTTGGCGCAGGAAATAAATAAATAATTTGAGGGTGCAGAGGAAATAAACGTTGCGCGATGTAACAGGCCGCTAAACACTGTATTCTCCGGGAAGTAATACTCGTTAAAGGCATTCTAACAAATTCTCCAAACTAATTTCGATTCAAACGCATCATACGACCGCCTTGAAATACTTGCAAACACACGTACTAAAAATGCATTCCAAGTCGCCATATTGCTCACTCGGACAACTGCTGCCAGCAAATGTTTGTTCCGTTACGGTTTGCCTGTTTACTTCTCTTGGTATTGGCGATTTGACGACGCACACTCCAGAGGCAAGATGCAGTCACGGTGACCCTAACCATCCGGTGGCATCCGGTCGAAAGGAACCCCTCCCTGGTTTGATATAGTTATTTAGTTTTAATTAAATTACTCCTGCAATCTGTACCGTAAACAGTGTATGCATTCGAATTTTCTTCATTATAGGGCAGCACCAAGCACACCACAGTGAGCAGCAAGTAACCGAGCGTCGATGGTTGGCGGGACTGTCACGGGACGTGGTAGCGAAAACATTAGCATTCGGCTAGGTACAACTATCTGCCGTGCTGCATCATTGTACCAGTGCGGTTGGGTGGAAGAAAAACAGAGGCGAAAACTAGTGCTATAAAACCTGGAGTGGTGTTCGTATGGGTGGATTTGTTTACGAGAATCGTTACGATCTTTGTACGACCGTTTACTTTTGTTGGTGAAAGGTATAAAGATTTAGTTTTGAAAATAAATTCCTTTGAAGATAAATACACTTAATCCAATAGTTTTCATCAAACTCTTTACATATTTAATAAGAACATGAGTTTTAAACAACTTCGTTTCATAATTGCATTATTGTTTGAAACTACTTTTTGCTCGCTTTTCACAACAAATTCTACAAAAGTGCCTTAAACTGTTCTTAAAAGCTCGTCACAGGTTCTTTAAAATCGTTCAAAATGTTAGCCATGACGACTTCTAACAAGCTTTAAACGTTACCGTATCATACATTCATCAAATTGTACATATTTTTTGTAGTCCATTCTACAATTGAGGCTCTCAGAACTTGTCCACTCTCCAGCATATTAACTTCAGCTGTTCCTTGAACTTCACTCCTACGTAACATCGAGCAATAAACGCCTAATAATATGCAATAAGCAACACATATCCCATAGGTCGACACAGTGTGTATTTTGCGTGGTTAAACAATTTGTATCTTAATTTTAAATGCTGTGGAAATCAGTTTATTGCACTGAAGAAGAGAGGCAATGTATATGTTGCTTGTGTTTAATTTAACTAACTAAATTTGGTATTTCAAATAATTAGTAATAATGGGTTTGCACGTAGCTGAACAAATGTACGTTAAAAAGGAAACAAAATGCGCCTAAAAGCATGCAAAATGTCACACTTAATATATGTCTTACATTTTATTTTCCAATTGCATTCCCATTGCCTCACATTTTAGCTTGCGTTGGAGTGTTTTTCTTGTTTTTTCCCGCGTGTTTGTGTGTGATATTAAATGATATTAAAGGTTAACCAGTGTATTTTGTTGTTGCTGTTTCTAAACAGCCTGAAAAGTGATTTGAACTTGCTTGTAACGGGCGGCATGAAACAATTTACACCGCAGCCATCTCGGTCCATACTAGCTCGGCAGGGTTTGGGTGTTTTTCGGGTAACTAATTTCGGGCCCCGGAGTACTTTCAGTGAAATTAAGGTAAACTTTATGTCCCGAGCGAAGTGAACCAAGTGCTGGATAACCCTCGCCTTGCACTGCACCAGCCAAAAGCGTCCTTGCCCAAAACCAAACCAGTTGTGTTTGTGGGGTCGAAGCATCGAATTTGGGGGGAAAATACATCCAGCATTTGCTCAACTTTCACCGAGCGCTAGCTGTGGAATGGGGGCGGCCACCAGTACGGCAATTGCTTTGAACGTTGGACGCTCGGATTTTGCCCAAATAAAAAAAAAACACGCTACTACCACTTCTCGAACCGAAAGAAGTTTGCTGTGGTTTTCTTAATGAAATAACATATCCCGGCCCTTCTGCTACTGCTGGTCAATATGTTCCCCAATGTGTTTGTGTGTTTAAACCGGATTGCACCGAGCTAACCGGCTACCGATTTCGGGTACGGGCGTTGAGCGTAAACTTTATATGTTCATTACGAAAAACCGACCGACAGTCGGGGGGGAAGAAACTACCACCAGGACCGAGGTGACACTCAGCAAAGCCCAACCGACCGGTTGGCTTTGGCAACCGAGACCGTGTTTCCCCGTGCAACAATCCCGAAAAGCAAAACTTTCGATGTACTCACCTTCGTTGACAATCTGTTTATCTTCACGCGTGGTGGGTGGGCAGGCAAGCAGCGGGCCGGGTACTGGGAAAACTCGCCGAGGTGACACCAAACTCGCTGGAAAGATCTAATGAACTGAAACTTTTTGCTCGTCCGTACTGGTCGGACTATTCCCATTCGCAACCCGCTTTTCTATCGCAAACAGGATTGCCGAGGACACGACCAAAGCGAACAAGCGATTGGGGAGTGTGTGTGTGTGTGTGTGTGTGGAAGAGAGTGAAAAGCAACCATTCAACATATTGATACTTGAAGGGTGTTTGCGCGTGGCTTACGAAAAGCTTGGCGATTGCTCGATGTTACGTAGGAGTGAAGTTCAAGGAACAGCTGAAGTTAATATGCTGGAGAGTGGACAAGTTCTGAGAGCCTCAATTGTAGAATGGACTACAAAAAATATGTACAATTTGATGAATGTATGATACGGTAACGTTTAAAGCTTGTTAGAAGTCGTCGATGAACTACACGAGCGTTCTTAAGAACTGGCTAACATTTTGAACGATTTTAAAGAACCTGTGACGAGCTTTTAAGAACAGTTTGAGTCATTTTTGAAGAATTTGTTGTGAAAAGCGAGCAAAAAGGATTATACTTGTAGTTGCATACTTTTAGGCGTAAAATTAAATTACAATTGTGTTGTGAAGTTTAATCATTAAAAATACTATAATTTTGTTTCCGAAAGAGAAAAATAATCAGTTAACAAATGAAATTCTGAAAGGGAAGGTGAAATGGGTGAACAAATTATATTAAAAACTACAAGCAGTATTGATTGAAGGATACATTTAGGTGCATCAATGTAAAACAAATATCTCTTTATGATGTATAAATAAAAGGAGGAACCGTTTTATCGCCAATTACAAACATTCAGGCGAAAATGAAAATTAAAAATGTGATTTTATGCTGACGGTTGCATATATTTAGGCAGTATTGTGACAAAAAGTACGCTTCTTGGTGTTTTTAAGCACAACATACTTTAATATGATCTCCAGTAATAAGTAAAGTAATAAATTACTTCTCAAATAACACTACCTTAACCAATAAAGCATTTCCCAAGTCCAGGGTTGTTGCTGCTAAAATCTTGCTTGGCGTTGTGTCCGCAAATCAAATGCCCATCAGTGTCAGTTCTTCCCTTGCTTCAACATTTACCCGCACCGCATGTTGTCCATAACATATCCCACACGCATACACACACACACTTTCCCGAGCCGATAAGTTTTTCCAACTGGCAATAATTGGTTTTTCGGTGGCGATAATGCGATTACAAGTTTGCCGAGAGAAGCAAGATTTGGGGAAAACGTTAACTTCCTAAACCATCCAGCCGCATCGATCGGTGAGCGGTTAATGCTTCATGCGTTTTGGCTCTAGCCAGATGGTTCGCTGTGTCTTGTGCCCGGTCGCAGTGTGCAATTATTTCGGACGCCTGTGCTGCATTAAAATAAACGAACGTCAAACAATGCGCCGCCAGCGCCAGGGTAAAGTTTCATTCGATCGTTTTATTTAAAAGAAATGTCACATTATCTTTCCTTTCCCCCAACAAAAGGCATGCGAACGGAAATGCGCGCGAAAAGACGAATCCTATTAACCCGTGCACCATACCCGGCTGATGATCATTGCATAAGTTTAGGCGATTTTGCACAAAACGTGAAACGCGGTTCGATTCGTTTCTGCTCGCCGTGCAAACGGCACCAAACACGAATCAAGGGAAACCTTCCATAATTGATATTAACGATGCTGGATAAGGGAACGTAACAGGGGGAGGAAGCAAAACGGAAGGAAAAACACACTCGCTCTCTCGACAGTTCCATTGTTCTATTAGCTTTGTGCGAACTGGTTCGGGTGTGCTTCTTCGGCGTGGGTGACACCGAGTAAAGCAGGGCGAATGTCACAAATAAAATGCATCCGCGCACACACTGCTTGGCAGTTAACGTCAATCAGCACTTTCTGGATGAGTGGATAACATTGCTTCTAACGTTCTCATTTTCTCGTTCTCTATCTCTCTCTCTTTCTTTCTCTTTCTCTCTCTCTCTCTCTCGCGTGCTCTTCACCAGTCCCACAACTAAAACAATGCAGACAAGCCTTTTGCAATGCCATTCGCGTGACAATTGCACCATTGTTGAGCGTTTTGTTGGTGCTCGTGGTTCGAGTGGTGGGAAGCAAACTTTCAAGAAAGTGCCGCACGGCAAACAGACCTCACCGGCCCACCCACCGTTCCATTATTCTGTGATTTTCCCTGGCTGAAAAATGGCACACAAACACACAAACCTTACCACCAGATGAAAGTTTAAAATTTGGCTAGAAAAACCGGAAGAACAATGTCTGAATGCGTCGAATGGTTTGAAGGCAAGGGAGGATTTGAGAGATTCCCTTTTTTTTCGAGAGAATAATTCAACCGATAAGCTACCAGCGTAGCAATAAAGGAGGGCGTTTTAATGAAGTAATGATTGCTGCAAGCACTGTACTTTCTAACAAAAAATATTAAGTTACTTTGTGTCACTTTGAATTTAGTTTTTTTTAAAGAGTTAGACACATCTATCTAACATATCACACATTTGCTTCGGAAAATTCATCTCATGTAACAGTTTCCTATCGCTGTCGGGCATTCGCCTTCGACGGCGTTGCGTACCCAATCGGCGTAGCGTACCGGTGCGCTCTATCTTCCATCTTCCTAATTGAAAACCCCGATCCCGGAAAAGGTCCATCGGCGTCCTAACCTAGCACGAAATTGGAAAGCCACTCGCGATTGGCGTCGGTGCATCGATCTATAAATGCAATCACATTATTACATTGATTTTCCGTTTAACGGGTAACGATTGATGGTCGTTTCTCGCTGCAATTGCAGTGAGTGCTGTTGCACCCACACACACACACACACCAACGTTGCTGGAGATGAAAATCAATCAATCATCGACGTACTGCTTCCGGTACCTGGTTGCCGCTGAATGGATCATCTCGATTTCGCTGATTAGTTTTGTCCACTGATCTGAATTTCAAAGGAAATGGAGTTACATTACCTTAGTTTTTTTTTTTTTTTGCTATCGTACAGCAACCGGATCGGAAAGATTGAAGGGTTATTTTCCGAGAAGCTTCTTAGTTGCTAAGTGAAATATTTACAAAGCATTTAAGGTGCTGTACGTACTTAAAGCTGGCGATAAACATAATCTGTACCATTTGCGTTCGTTAACCACCGGGCGCCTCCATTGAAGGAATAGTTGAATTTAATAGATTTAGTCTATTTTAAGGGTTACATAGAATGCCTACACAATTTTTCGTGCAATTTTTAAAAATTTATAATCGTTATGTCATCATATTAATTTAAATAATTACATAGTTAAGATTGAATTCAATTAATGCGTTCATCAACTACCAGGCGTCTCCACGGAAATAAAAAGTTTTGGGGGCGAATTTGTTTTGTGAAGCTCCTTACAACATTTGCTTTGCCTTGTAGTGCTAAATATGTGAGCTTTTATACAAGGTTTCAGGGTGTTTATGAGTTTGTTCTTGTTTATCTGCATGTTTATTGACGTAAGGCAGGCAAGATAAACTGCCAACACGAACGGCAAATTGATGCGATCATCTTACCAACACAAAGATTAAATGTCCAGACATGAGACGAACCTGCGGCCATGATTGAACAGGAAAAACAACCTCACAATACTATTCGCCGCTACACAAACAATGCCCGAGCAGACCGAATCATGAATAGTGTGAAGAGTTTAAGACCGTCATCACGAGCGCTACGAAGCTAAATCGAACGACAATAAAGATAAAAACCAAATCTGACAGGTTGCAGTGGTTTCCCGCTTGGCTTCGGCATACACACGCATACACACCGATACTCACAATGCCAAACGCAAACAACGCTTCCGGGTAGATCACGGTTGAAGCGAGAGCGTGACAAGGAGCGGCTATAGTTTCGTATCACTGTCACACACCCGTTCGGTCATTAGGCCTAGCCGTACTGGCTGCCTGAAGGTTGGATTTGCGTAGAAAACCGCAAGGATGGCACCCTGAGAACCCGCTTTGGTAGAAATGCTTTGCCGGATAGTTCCGTCCGGATGCGTTGATAAATAAGCTATAAATCATTCCGAAAAGTTGCCACGTTTGTCCAACAGATTGCTGCCAGTGGATTAGTGTGTTAGTCGGCCCTCGGGGGGTTTTTCCCGTGTCTCGCCATCGCACTTATTAGTAGCCGCGTCGGTTGTTAGCTCTCTCACTCTTACTCTGTCTCTCTCTCTCTCTCTATCTCTCTCTCTCTTTCTCAAAGGTTTTGGGAAGAACATGCAGTACGTGCTCGTCAATTTTGGTCTCGACCGCATGACGAGACGCTAAATCGGGATTACTTGTGCGTTGGATAACGGGCGGCAGTGTGTCCAGTACCCAGCCAAAACAGGATCCGGATGTGATGAAAGCGCTTTCTCCCTCGCCATCTCCTTCTCCCTTACTTCCCAACCCCGTCAGCTTTCAAGTGGACAGATACTTCCGAAGAGTCGTCGGACTCGTCGCACAAGTATGGCATGACTTCATCAAACGTCTGCTCCGGTGCAGCAGCCACCGGCTGCTTTGACGTCTTCCCACTAGCTTCACAACCCAGATGTCAGTGTCAGTGTCAGAGCAAAGTTTTGCGTCCGTCCGTCCGGCCGGCCGTCCGGGGCTTGACAGGACACAGTACGAACGACCGCCAGGCACGGAAGTAAATATTGGGTTCTTGAGTGTGTGTGTGTGTGTGTGTGGGTAAGTGTGAATTTTTTTCTTCCCGAGAGAGTTTTATGCATGGATTAAGGGACGCAGGCCCGATCACTGGATCACGAGAGAGAAAGAGAGAGAGAGAGCCAACCTAAAAGCCACAAAAGAAGCGTAAACAATCACAGCGATGGATAAGTTTTGCACCACTGGACTGAACTGGACATCTTCACCGCAATGTGTCAGCGTGTGTGTGTATGCGGAAGTTAATCCAAAGTGAGCATGCGGAAAAGTTTAATTACATCAACCAATAATCATCATCGTCCTCGTCGTCATCAGGAGCAGCAGCTGAAGTGTAGGTTTTGTGGGTCTTTACAGAAATCGGGCTTTTAACTGCCAGTTTTGTTGAAGTGGAGTGTCTATTTTTATGCACCATCTCAACAGGTTAGTCCTTGGAGTGATGGTTTGTTATTGTGGAGCCAAAACATTTTCTTGGACATCCATGCGATCGAGATATGAAGTGAAGGAATATCTAGGATGCTGGTCTAGAATTTTTTGACCTGCAACCGATCTAGAACTCTGTTGGAGAATGTCCGCAGATGTGTCTTCAATGCACAGTAGACTTAGCCCATACTACAGTGTGTGTACTTGGTTGATTTTTGGAGAAGTCCTAGGCTTTGTATTCAAATTTCGTGAAATAACTTCACGGATCATAGTATTTTTAGGGGTTTATCGTATCCACAAGGCATTCTAATACGGATGGGAAACTTATGATAGTTTAGATAACAATTCTTCATATGTTAAAGTAAGTTAGAAGCTCCGACCCCCTTATATTTCAAGATCGCCAGTAAGGTCTTTTAAAGAAGGTCTTCCTTCTTGAAGTTACTGATATATGTAAGAACGAGTTTTAAAGCTCACCACCTTAATGATACAAATTTATGCAAAATAATTATCGCGAATTTGGATGCATTAAGTAAATGTTTTCATATCCATCAGGAGCACAATTTCAAACTCCTAGACACTGTTGGTGCGTTTCGGGTCGATTTGGGAATTCCAAAAGCGCCCTCAAATGAGCCACAATGACTATGGCGCCCGCCGATGACGATAATGGTGATGTTTTCACCCGGAACCGGAGCCAAAACATTCATTTTCATTTCATCAGTAGAACAAACGTGTCCGATAGGACCAACGTTTGCCATTTCTGTTTTGTTCGGTGCCTGCTCGGCTTAAGCTGCTACCTTCATACTGCCGTTGACTGAAGTGGGTAAACATTTGTGTTGTGTACCACACACACACACACACGCATACTTTTCTGTTTCTGCAGCTAACAATATCACATGCTTTCCGGTTTTTGATGCAAGGTCTGCAAGTACTTATGGTCCGATCGAACAGGAAGATAGTCGGTGGGCAAACACCGACTCGTTCGGAGCGAGGCAAGGTCCCTAAGCTCTCGCAGCTTAGTGTGAAGTGAAATCCGGAATCTTCTTCTCCTTCTTTTTTCTACTTCTTCTTTTCTTCGTCGACTTCCGCAACTTCAGCGTGCCAGCCTGCCAATATTACTACCAGCTTAGGCGTTGGGTTGGAGTGTTTTAATGAATCCCTGAACCCGGGGCCAAGCTTTTGATGGTATATGATTCCGGTTGACGTTATGATGGGCTGGGTTATTTTTGCCAGGCAAGGGTTTCCCGGCAATGTAAGCGCTTACATTAAACCCCGTTATAATGAAGAGCATAAGCGCCCTGAGAGCGCTCCAGAAAAGCGTTCGCTCCGGCACGCCAAAAAGAAAAGAAAGACAACACACAAAAAAAGGCACGGACAGGCCTGCAGGATGGTGGAAGGATGTGCGGGGTCGGTCCTTTCGGTAAAGACAAGATTTGCCCACTTTGCAATTAGAGATCGGGCTGTTCCCGGTGCGTGCCGAACCGGCCGTCCGTTATCTCCGGTTGCGGGCCAAAAACCTCCCTTTTCGGGCGCTAATTTAATACCCTTGCATTATTAGGGGCCTAGCATACATTTAGGCGCACGGCCGGGCGTGTCACTCGTACGCGTGCGAGTCTTGTGGTTTTCGCCAAATTAACGTAGCACAACGCGAGAGAGGAAGAGAGAGAGAGAGAGAGAAATAATCGGTGAAACGGACGGTTAATGTTTCAATTTTCCTCTCACTGCTTCGTTTGCCTAGATTCAGGCGCTTTCGACCCGTACCGTAACGTACCGGCCTTAGTGTAGGCGTCTGAAACTTCAAACCATTGATGATACGATAGCGCAACACACCCTCGCCGACGATGAATGAATGACCGGTCACTGTCGGGATCGCCCCGGCCGACCGAATAGACGTGCCGGGCTAATTCAATTACTCCCGCAGTACCGTGCACCGCACGGTGAAATCACATAATCTTGCCCAAACAAAACTTGGACCACACCGAAACACCCCAAAGAATTCAATCGCTACAAAATTGCAATAATTCAGAAGACGCCTCGACCTTCCACCCGGCAATGATTAGATTTTCTGGGAATGGGTAGCAGTTTTGAGGAGGAGGATGTTGGGAGGGGGGGGGGGGGGGGGAGGGAGAAGAGGGCAGTGGACGTCACGGTGAGAGATACTAATATGCGTCGCCGGTGAAAATTGTGGGCTCTAATATGTATGTTGCATTATCAAAGAGGGTACCTCGTGGTGACCGAGACCGTCACACAAACAACATAGAGCTGGCGGGGGAGGAAGGGAGTGTGCGTGCAGTTGCGGAAGGGAGGGTTGTTAAATAGAAGAAAAGAGAAGCTAGCGCAACACAACGCAACTACTACGAACGACCAACGTTTCCCAAACGCCGGTCAAAAGCAGTCCCCCATTGCATACTATCAGGCGCTCGCAGTGTGCAGGACTCGCTTTAGTGTTTCTTCCGCCAGCTTTCTAAAGTGCAAAAACGGGGCACAACAGAAGTGCTGAAAATGATTCGTCAACACAACTTCAAGCGTGCGTGTGTGTGTGTGTGTGTGTGTGTGTCTGTATAGGAAGTAAGTTAGGCAGAACCAATCAAAACAGGCCCCCGTGCAACCAAGCGCCATCGCTAACCGTATCCGATTTTAAGCGAAACACAACCAACCTTCACTAGTGACGCACGTGTGAATGGTGGTGGGGGAAAATTGAAAGCCCCTTGTGGGAGGGCGATGAAGTGGAGGATGGTGGGGGGGGAGGGGCGTGCGTCGCTTCAAATTCAATTTCATGCTCTATTATTTATGTTGCAATTTTATCTCCATTCAGCCTGGAAAGTGGTTTGTGTTTTAGATGAAGTATTGAACGGCCGCGCGTGCACACACACACATGCTCAGTGTGAAACAGGCTCCCGATTAGATGGTGAGCATTTGGGTATTGTTTAGGAAAAGGGGTTTCACTATGGACACAATCGGGTTATGGGGAACCGGTGAAAAACCTGAGCGAAGCGCTGTGTCCAATAATACACGGGAAATCATGCACGCGAACTGTGATTGTGAAACGCAAACCGCACCACAATGGTTGGCCGTTCCATTCGTGCCAGTTTTGCAAATGTTGCACATGGAAAAAATGAGTTAGCAAACTGGGGCCAAACCTGTGCAGGTCGAGTAGCAGGTGAAACGTTATAAAATGACGGGCCAACAAAACAACAACAAAAAAGCTAGCGGCAAAAAATCACATAAAATATACACACAATTGGTCGGCTGGACTGCTGGCAGCACTAGATATATTAGCAAATAAAAGGATAAACACGCAAACCCTACTACACACTGCCGATGATCGAAAAGCTTACGCCGAAAAATGCTCTCTTGCTGCGGTGCAAACAATTATTCGTACGTGCGTTGGTTCGGACCGTGCCAGCCGGACCTTTACGCAAACATGGCAGATTCATTAGTGTGTGTTCTTGTTGCGAGTGGTTAGCGTTTAGCTCCCACAACTCGCACACCACAAAGCAGTGGTCGCAAGTAAACACGGTATGGGATAATAATTGTGTTTAGAGTTGTGGAAGGTGAATTTGTAAAAAATGCGCCTCAAAGTATGCAATGCACGTTACGTAAGCAGTTTTTTTTTACTGATTTTTTAAGCGCTAAAAATGTACAAACATACGGATGATATCTAGCACGAAGTCTTCTTGTTAATATACATACGTACGACTCTATGCTAGATGAGTCCAAGAGTCTGTGAGGCATTCGAATACATTGTGTCGTAGGTACATGTAATTCAAGAGAATAATTCATCGTCAGACCTTGAGGACTTAGTTTGCAACAAACTGGTCATGCTGAGACACTTTTGAAGATGATTTCGATTCACCAGTAGCAGTAGATGTCATCCCACAAACAGCATCCTGGACGTAACTGGTCGTTTTGAAGAAGTTGATGTCAAAAAATGGTTTCTTCCAAAGTTACCTTGAGCGGATGAACTTTATCCAGAATCCTGGGACTCAATAAGATGTCAGCAGAAAGAAAAGAGCTTTATACTGCACCAGTGGCTGTGTAGCTTACAGGTAGAAGATCTCCGACGAAAGTCGTCACTCATCAAGTCATCACGGCGCAACTTCCAAGGAGCAGCACAATGCAAAAATTGTCTTCAGTTTAGGTATAATTGGCGAATGATTTGAAGAGGTTTCTTAGGCAAGCGATTTATGTGTTAGATTGGCTTCATAAAAAACCTCTAAAAATGAAATAAAGTTTTATCTTCAAGATCAATTTTTCTCCTGCAGATAGGCAATTCAATGTTTGATACGAAACAACTAGCAACTATTTAATTTTTTGCGTTCGGCGATACATTCGGTAAGCTTTACTAGTCCGCTAAACATTCTAAATGTCGATAACGAAATAAACTACACAAAGCAGCTACAAACTAACAACGAGCTGAACGATTTATTTCACAACACCTCCACAAGCACGCAACGCTCCTTAATGTATGCAATCAGTATCGCAATGTATATTATTTGAAGCATAAATATTAAAACCTTTTTCTTTAGAAACGGCACGGAACGAAGCTGATTACGCTCTACCGAAAGTCGTTCACATCACGTTCAAAACAAATCCAACAAGAACGGGTTTTGCGACTTGCATATGACGCAACCGGTGGAGTATCTGTCGCAGTGAACACTAAAAAGACATCCACTGCTAAGTGAATTGAAATTGCAACTAGCAAAACACATCCATTTTCTTTCCGTCTCACCAGCACGTCGCCTTCGCGTCCCTCGCCTGGTTGTTTGGCTTTCATTACATCCATCCGTGCACCGTTACCAAACAGCTTACGGCGGACAAACGCTGACATTTGCCATCCATACCCACCGGCACAGACGTGCCTCATCACGAAAGCTTAATGCACGGGCACACCGGTTTTGCGGTTGCAGTTGACTTTCGCCGTTGCCGTTCGATGCGACATCGATCCGGGACCACTGTCACGCCTGTTCGAACACACTACCAAATCTCGTTTCCGGCAATCTTGCACCAAAGCGCCCGCACGCGCGCCCCCGATAGTTGAGATCTCGCTCGCCGAGAGAGTCAATTAATCGCTGCCGTTTAGTCGACGGGATGGGAGATGGGTTTTTCAGGGTAGTGATGCGATTTTATGGGTAATCAGTACGATCAGAGCGAAGCGCCGGTGTGACACGGTACCACTCAATATTGAGCCGCTGGCATGGAAACTCTGATGCCAGCAGCCGGTTTGCAATATGTTGTGATGTGATGGCTTCGTGTCGTGCCATCATACTGACTGTCAAAAACAATACTATTTTAACACACAATTTGTGTTGTTGCGTGTGTGTCTTTAGATCCAATCAATGAGAGGATAACAAAATGTGCCTAACACTGTGCCATACAGACGCCGTACTTTCATCTTCAGAACTAGAATAGTAGATGATGCTCTAAGAGTCTCATTTAAGGAGTCTTATATCCTGTTTTAAACAGATAGTAAGGGTGAAAATTGAAGCGTGTGCTGTAATTGTTGCAGTCTAAACACTTCGGCTATCATACCTAAGGACCATCTCGTTGAATCTTTTTGAATCAATAAATATATAACCGGTCCAGATAACCGGGGCGGTCCGGTGGTGTATACGATAGCGGCGCCGGTCTTCACACGGCAGGACCGGGGTTCGAATCCCGGCGGATCGTCTCCCCGTACGCAGGACTGACTATCCAGCTACGGGTATAACTCAGTCACAGAAGGCTGGCAATTGCTAGCAGGCTAAGACCTACAAAGGTTGTAGTGCCAGAGAAGAAGAAGAATATATAACCTCCGCGGTTGTTCAATTTTCAGTAATAAATACCTAAAACGAATAGCTTCATACCATTCAGAGGGTACTAGAGGATAAGCGTTGGCAATTTTCATTTGTTCCAAAGCCTTATACTTCGAGGAAGAGAGTTCATGGTTCAGCTCTCGCTAGAGTACCACGATGTCACCACTATCAAGAAGGAAGATAGACCTGTCACACACAGAGACGTAGATTACGAATGCATAGCAGCGCCAAAGTTGAACAGTTGATAACAGTGGGTAAGTGATGCGGTGGAAAGGTCCAGCACAGCACCTAAAACAATCACACGAGTGTTTCCTTTTCTTCTTCTCCTTCGGTTATTATAACTTCGCTCTTAGTACTTCGCTTAATAATTGTTACTAAAAAAAAGGACTTTCAGTAAAATCAATTTGTAACCCTTTTTTGCGCTATTTAACACATTATAAAACCACACGATGCTTCTCAGCTCCGCGCAAGGAGATTATATATCATGACAAACTGTCTGGCAGTAAAACTTGAGATGACACATTTTAATCTTTCGATTATTTGACCATGATCACCACGGCGGACGCTCGTCTGCACGGTACCGTAACAGCATCGTTTAAAATTCATACCCACCCCCGAACGGGCGCACAAGCCATTGTGCATTACAACCGAACGCACGTGCACCACCAGGCAAACCGGTGTCCGAATGCGCCGAGAAAGAACCCCCCCCCCCCCTCCCCCCACAGAAAATGCACACGATTGTCCAGGGTGATGGCCGGATGTTGGCTGGTTGCTGCTTTCAAGAAATGGGTGATGGTTTATTTTTTATATGTACTGTACTGGTGCCCTTTTTAATGCAGTAAAATAAAGAATGGGCTAAGCTAGATCATGAGGAGGGTTGTAGATAGGAGGAGAAGGGGAGGGGGGGTGGTATTTGAACGCCACAAGCAGACAGATTGTACTCATCGCCCCTGTTTCGCTTCCCGGTTGCACAACACAACACAAGTGCGGCGGTGGAGAGGGGTAAGGAGGGTTGGGGGAAGGGGTTGGGAAAACACCCACTCCGGGAGGGGGGCCGGGCAGCATTGTTCACTTTCATTCATCCAGTAGTGGGGAGCTTCACTTATCTTTTACCCGATACTTTTCACTCTATTTTCGCCATTTTTCCAATCAACCATTTGCAGATGCACGCAGAAGACGCACACCAGGAAAGGAGCGAGAAAGATAGCGTGAGAGAGAGAGAGAGAGAGAGAGAGAGAGAGAGAGAGAGAAAGAGCACGAGGAGGTGACTTAAAAAATGCGAAACGGGAAAATGGAGCCATTTAGGCGTGACAGGGCAGGAAGTATTGAATGGGAACCGATTTCCCGAGAACTGCGCCTGGCCTGTATGCAATACACCGTACACCGCCGGGGAAGACTGTGGCGACTCGCTCGTAAAGAAGCACGTCGAGAATGTCTAGCACACCGTAATCGCAACCGTAAGCCGCATCATCCACCACCACCTTCCCCCCTTCTTTCTTCTCCTCCTCCTCCCAACCCCCTTCCCCCCTCCCTCCGCCTCATCATCATTTTGCTTCACACGCTTAAGCCCGCCTCTTGGTACTGGCAGTTTGAAGCGACATTGGGCGAGAAAATGAACGTTTACAAAATGGGGAATAATAAAAATAACTATAAATCCTCCTCACACTGGGACCGACTTTATTTTTTTGGGGTGTGGATCGGAGGTTGGGAGGGAGGGTAGGGAGCTGAAGGACATCTTTCGGATGTTTCATCCCTATACCGCTTTGCGGTA
>KZ063820.1:25136-37358 GCA_002091835.1 Anopheles maculatus | reverse complement strand
ACTGGAAGGAGGAGAAATAATTTGATAAGACAAACGAGAAGCTCATTTCCTGCTTGAAGCGATCGCGTTGCAAAGTCATTTGGCCGGAATAAACATTGCGTGCGTAATTTGCACAGTTTTTACAGGCAAAACCTTTTCTTTCCTCCTTAGGCATATCGCAACGGAACACATAAACACACTCGAAAACTCGTGCGAATGTACACACTTGACTCGACTGCAATGTGCGCGAATGTGTGAAGGAGGCTTTGTCCCTTACAATGAAATTGAAGCTGCCTTCAAATGGGGGAGATTGAAATATTGTTTTGCACGTTTAAAAAAGTGCGCAAAATTTTCCTTTCCAGAGGACAGCGCGATATTTTCAAAATAGCAAAGAGCGCAAGCCATGGAAAGAGGCAAGAAAAAGATATGGCGTCATGCTAAGCAGTCAGCAAGGAGTGGATGAGTTTCGAAGCAGCGAGAGTATTATTGTTTATGTTACGGAATAATGCAGGATATTGTGGCACAGGAGGTTTCTAGAATATTTACCCTAATAGATTTCGATAGGAGAAGGTAGAGGGAAGGCTGGAAGACGAATGGCTTGCGAAGGGAAGCTTGAAGCTTCGCTCAGTATGTATCAAATTATGCGATTTTATTGTTTTCAATTTCGGGGATTTTTGCGTGCATGTCGCTTGTCAACGTGCATTAGCGTACGGTTATGGGCGTGTCGCTTGTTTGCTGCCAGCAGTGCGAGAGATAAGAAATTGACGGAGGAGAAAACTTTCGATCGTGTGCCCCGAAGTTCTTGTTCCAGCAATATACATCCCGGCGATGTCCTGGCAAAGATTGATGCTCTTGTCAAAGTGACACTTTTAGCGCCAATCGCTCGAGTCAGTCTCGCTGGAATGTACCCAACATTGGCAACAGCGAAAGGGTTGGCTTCTGGCACCGATATATGGTGCGAAGGCATCAGCTCAAGCAGCGGTGAAAAATGGAAGGATAGTAGGGACCGGATTGTGTCGCCGTGGAACCGTACTTGAATCGATGCTCGGTTTCATGTGAAGCATATAAAGACCGTGTGAAGGTGAGATTCGGGATAACCTTGGATCCAGCGTGGATGCAGCGCTTGGAACAATTCCAAACTCCGTCTCGCTACTATGCTGCGAGGGACGTACGTTGTCAACCGAAAATCTGTCGTACGGAAGTGCTTCCTTTGAGTTTTGACAAGGGTTTGTTTTTTCGGCGGGACGTGTGACGGGGCGTGCAGTGCATCTTGATGGCAGAAAATCGTAGACGATGTAATAAAATAAGCACGAAATTTTATCACGACGCTTTTTTACGACGCTCGTGGGTTGAATCGGAGCATAAATAAT
Source organism: Anopheles maculatus (assembly GCA_002091835.1). Taxonomy (NCBI): domain Eukaryota; kingdom Metazoa; phylum Arthropoda; class Insecta; order Diptera; family Culicidae; genus Anopheles; species Anopheles maculatus. Next base: position 36,009 of record KZ063820.1, on the reverse strand, counting down.
AAATCTTCACAGCACAGGGATCGGCGACCAAGTGCAGCGGGTGTGTTTCGTTATGGTTAATGTTACACCCAATGTCTCTTCATTACTCGTTCTTGCTCTGATCCTTCCCGCAGTGGACGAAGTGGACGAGGTTCGTGACGAGGCGGATCCAAACACTGCAGATACACCGAACAAGGGTCTGTGCCAAGGTCTGCCAATTGTGTCTCGTACGAGCACACGGTTAGGCAGTACAACAAAGCCTGCCACCTCTGACACAGTAGCTTGGCTGTTTGGCTAACGATGGCAAACAAAGAAGCAGAATACGACCCGCGTAATATGTTTCATCCACAGCTCATGGTGCCTCCGGATCCACACGCCACTTACCCTGAGGGTGGTAAGATGGCGACGGTGTGAATATGCGACGACGGCCTTTATTCCACAGCTTATGCTCCGGCGTCATCTTTCAACATCTTTCTAAAGCGCGCTTTTATTAGTTTCAGTACCCATCCCACGGTCTTTAAGAGACAGGGAAGGGGCTTTTCCGTTTAGTGGAAAATAACTTTTTCCTGTTTCGTAGCGTTCGCCACCGTACCAGTGTTTCACCTGCTGCTTTCACTGGGAAAATAAAAACTGTGCAACCACAGGAGCAAAACACACAGTATGGCAATCCCGTGTGGCAACCGTCTCGGCCGAAGCGCGAGAGGCGAATGGTTCGCGGACACGAGGTTCAAATGTTGGTCGGGGCAGGTTTTTCAAGCATCGTATCGTTTTGCATTCTTTTGCAGGCACTCCCACATTATGATTGGCGACAATGGCCGCAGTGAAAACGATGCTTCCAGGCAATATGGGATGGTACGGCAGAGAACGGAATGTTAGGGATATAAAAGTTTGCTCTTTGCGCTGTGTGGCCGAGCCCTAATGTGAGGCACAGTGGACACGGTGGCTAAATCCGTAGAGAAACACCGTGATCCTCAGGTGAGGATGATTTCTTCGCCGTTTCTTTGTTGGGCGGTAATTCGAATAATAAATAACCTGCAACGTACTAAAATCTGTTACAGTCACGATCGTAAAAAAAGCTGTTTATTCGAGAAACAAATTATACACTTTTTTGTCCCGTAATGCACATGGCGTTTGTAGCTTCTGTAGAATGTTTTGCGCTTATCAAACGAACATTGATTATTTCATCGTATTGTGGATGTGCCGCATTCTGGAAGCTGGTATGTTTTGGAGATGATAAAAGAGGTTTCAGCTTGATTTCATCCTTTCGAAGAAGATGACGATTGACGCCGCATAAGAGGGTGAGAGCACCATGAAATAGCGAGAAGGATTAACTTGTCTTGAAATGAATACTTCTTCGTTATATTTATGAATTGCCGTCGGGACGTCGTTTGATAATAGCTGGGTGATTAAGTGGTATTAATTGGATTTCAGGATGTAAGATGCTACAAAATCAACTTAACAACTTTTAACCGAGCTGGACGTACTCGTGCAGAAAGTCAAGCGTTTGAGGTCCTCTGCCAGCGTTTGGTTTTGGAGCAGTTACAAGCCAAGAGGCCATGAAAAGCGGCAAAGAAAATCCATCAACTTCCCATTAAGACTTTGTTCTGCCGTTTTCGGAGAAAGTAGGCGAAAAAGTAAGTTGTAGCAAGCTAGCGACAACCCGATTCCCTGGGCCGATGGTTGGGAGCGCAAGGCAAACCGATTATGTCACAATACCTTCGCGGGCAGGTGCTTCAAAGGTTGATCATCCGCACATCCTTACCACCAGCCCAGCTGGGTTGTCGGATAAAGGTATTGAAAATGAAAAGTTTTCGGTCGCGATTTACGACTGTTCGGCCTCTCCCTGCCCCTCGTGGTGGTTTCCATGGGAAGTCCTTGTAATTCTGGTGGCTTCCGACGGCGAGGCATGTCGGAGGGATTGCGAAAGCAAAAAGTTAGTGGTTGTGGAAAACTTGGGAGTGCCAGTGGTAAAACTCGTGGAAATAATTCAATTACGGTGAATCAAAGTGACTTTTGCTCCATGGCTACCTTCAATCGGGGAGGCCTCGGCCGAAGAGACGTACAGCACAGGGATGGTGGAAATCCATCATTTCCAAATATTTGTACTCGCAAAGTCGTTTGCCATTTGCGAGTGCTTATGTTGCTTCCTTTAGAGCTACAGTTTTTATGAGTTTTTCATTTGGACTTTTTATTCGTTCGCTTTCGGACAAGCTTTTATTTGTACTTCTGTATGTTAGTCTTGAGTGTGTGTGGGAACGCCCAACGCGTATGAGCCCGCGTGTAGATGGAATACGTTTTCGGTCGTTAATCGTATTAAATCCTTTAAACTGTGTTTTGAGAAAGTTCAAAATAAGTTAATTCCTTTACGAAAGTAAAAGCAAAAGGACAGGTGTTTGCCGGCGGCGGAGCAAGACAGCTGTCGCGCTTTCTTAAGACAGCATTGAGGAAAATATGGAATAAGAACCATTTGTCATTTGAGCAGCATGGGTATGTGTAAATCAGCGAAAGAGATTTATTTCTTGTTACTTTGAAAATCGGTTACACGCGCGGCTGCAAAGTGAGTGACAAGTTGTAAAAATATTACTTAGTCACATTATGCACATCTTTTTCCATTTTCGTCGATCAAGTTCCGATGAAACACTAAGTTTTCTCGGTGTAAAATATGATGTGTGTTTTTGTGTGAGTATGTGTGTGTGGGTAGATAGCAGAGAAGCTTAAATTTATCAGTCGTACAAGCGCACAGTCTGCTCAATCACACTTAAGCTTGTTTATTTTACAATGATTGCCATTGATCAAATCAAAGTCAAGCGAGCTTTCCACAAGATGACAGTTTTTTTCGCACTTTACAGCGTCCCATGGTAGTGGCATTGCTATTTCTCGTCTCGTGGGTGATTGAATGAGATCGTAGCTGCAAATGCTTTGAATATGTTTCGTGGAAGCCCAACTTCCTAGGGTATCCGTCCGACAAGCATTCTGTTTTATTCAATTGAACCCTCAACATTGAGCATCTAATAGCCGCATCTAATATGTATGATCCTGCAGATGCTAATGTCATTAATATTACGTACGGCTTGGAACGAGCTGACAACACCACAAATTGCAACATTCTCCCAAAATATTCCACCCGGAATTGACACACCTACCTGTATCTGGATTAAACTACACCGACTAACTTGGATACCCACAACGTGAGCGTACACAGAACACATACTCTCATTATTTGCTCTTATATTCACCCGGATATCCCTTCCGACGGCACCCGAACCAGCCGTGCATAAAATCAAAGTAGATTACCAAACCTAACTTCTTCTCAACCACTACCATCATCACCGCCATCATCATCATCATCGCCGGCATCTCCATCATCGCCAGTATCACCTCCAGCGTTTCCTTCAATGCTACACGTTCTTTCTTCGATTCTTGTAATGGCACACACACAAGATGGTAAACAGTAAATGCACTTTACCTTCATTTCAGCCCATCATCGAAAGTTTCATCGTCGGTAAAGTTTGTCTTTCGTTTCGTACATGACCTCGTTTCTCCCTCTCGACCCCCCAGCCAGTGGATCCATTTGATCCGACATCCAGAGCGTGTCTTATCCGTCTTATCCATCCATCTCGACAGAACGCACCAGACACTGTCAGCAACCGGAAGTTCTCAGTCAATCACCGTCCACCCGTTTAGGGTAATCAGGACCCTGTCGGCAGAAGTGCCGACCGGGCAGGCAGCCTCGGCTAGAGGTCGAGTTGGGTGATGCAGTTCAAAGGATAAAGTTACCCATGGCATCTCTTCCGTCCCTTCCAAGGACATCTCCCAAACGCTCATCCGACAGCAGGCTTATGTTGTACAAGCGAGATAACATCCATCCGATCGATGAAACTTTCGATGATGGGCTGAAATGAAGGTAAAGTGCATTTACTGTTTACCATCTTGTGTGTGTGCCATTACAAGAATCGAAGAAAGAACGTGTAGCATTGAAGGAAACGCTGGAGGTGATACTGGCGATGATGGAGATGCCGGCGATGATGATGATGATGGCGGTGATGATGGTAGTGGTTGAGAAGAAGTTAGGTTTGGTAATCTACTTTGATTTTATGCACGGCTGGTTCGGGTGCCGTCGGAAGGGATATCCGGGTGAATATAAGAGCAAATAATGAGAGTATGTGTTCTGTGTACGCTCACGTTGTGGGTATCCAAGTTAGTCGGTGTAGTTTAATCCAGATACAGGTAGGTGTGTCAATTCCGGGTGGAATATTTTGGGAGAATGTTGCAATTTGTGGTGTTGTCAGCTCGTTCCAAGCCGTACGTAATATTAATGACATTAGCATCTGCAGGATCATACATATTAGATGCGGCTATTAGATGCTCAATGTTGAGGGTTCAATTGAATAAAACAGAATGCTTGTCGGACGGATACCCTAGGAAGTTGGGCTTATGTGTGTATGGCCCTTTTCTCAATTGTGTAAACTTTGCGGTGCAAAAAGGTATGAAAGCACCTTGCTTAATGCATTTTCCCCTTGGAATGTTTTGCTCTGTTGAAGGGCGATCAATTTCCTCACTGATAACACATTCACATCTGTATCTTGTTGTCGCCTTTTTTCTATGCTCCAGCTTTGTGATCATGCGTTTTTTTGGTTGCAAGCGAATTTGGGGCGAGAATTTTACAGGTTTTTCATAATTATCCCGTCCCGCATTATACTGTGTGGTGTTTCGTGCCTGCGGTGTTCGAATAGCGACTGCTGTATGGGTTAACATCGTGCCGTTTCGTCCGTGTGCTCTTTCATCACGGACGGCCGTTTAACGCAGGGAAATTCGAAACGTGAGCTAAAAAAGGGAAACTGAAAAACTCGTGGAAAGTGGCAGGAACATTCATTTCGAGTGGCCCTCACCTTGAAAGCTAACCACGAGCACAGGAGAATCCGTCCTGTTAGTGTGTACATTCTTCTATCTGGCTGGCGCCGCCGCAACGCTTAAAGGATATTGCGAAGGGTTTGACTGTGCTGTCGTGCTGTTTGTCTCAAAAAAGGCGGTTGCTTTTGACTTGAGAGAAGAAAACCATCAAAGACAGAGTCACAGAGAAAACGAGCAAGGGAGAGAGAAAGCGAGAGAGAGAGAGAGTGAGAGAGAGAGAGAGAGAAAATCGAGAAGGATGAAGTCAAGTTCGCAGGAATTGTTTATGGTTGTGTAACTCGTTAAGTGGCCGTCGTGGCGTGAAACATAGAACATATTGAAAACAGTCCAAATCTTCACACTCTCTGCATGGATCATGTACGCGGAACAGTAAAATACTCCGCAGGGGATGGAAAGCGTACAATATTTAGAGTCTCTAGAAGGAAATTATGTAAGAATGTAGAAACATTTCGCCCCGTTTCCCATTGACAGTGCCATAATGCTGTACCATTGCTGCACGTGATAGCAGTCCTCGCGAGAGAGTTTTTTCTTCCTTCTTGTGCGCTTGAAGAAATTGAATTGCAGAAGGGAAAATGAAATTGTAAATATTTCTGTATGCACATTGAATGGTTATGATGGTGCTCGGGAATAAAGTACCGGGTCGGTTGAGCTCTGGGGCTGCAGCAACGCGCGGTCATACGGGAAGAAAGAAAAATGTTATTTTCGCGAGTACGCTGCGCCAGAGTGGTAGCAGAGAATATCCTCTGGAGGTAGCTTTAACGCTACAGTTTGTAAATCGGCGTTCAGGTCGCGAATTCAATTCTTCCCTCAGCCATAGCGCGAAGTTGTAGCTGCAAGCACTGCAGTAGATAGCAGGGGCGAAAAAGAAGCGAAAGCATGCTTCAAAATACACTTTGCATACAGGCCGTTACAAAAGACGCTTGTTGAAACAGCATAATTTTCCGCACACGGTACAGTGCTGGAAAGGGTAGTGACGGTACAGTGCTGGCGTTAAAGTGACGATATTAGTGTGTGTTGAAATAATTTTCAACTATTTTTATAGAATTAGCAATGGATTTCAATGACTGAAGTACCTTAAGAAATTCAAATTAGAAACATTCCATTACCTTTTTAATTTAGCGCTTGTTGGTTTTGTGTTCATGACTGTGATTTGAAGAAAGTTTACCAATCACATCAGACGCTATGCGGCGCTACTAAACGGGAAGGATCGTTTCCCCGAACGCTCAGTTTGTTTTTCCACGGACGAAATCTCTGTCTCTGGATCCGGCAATCCTTTTGCGTCGCGTAGCAGTCCCATCGCACCGGATCAGGTCAAATGATGGTGAAGAAAAATGAAATACAATATTAATAGTGCTTTCAGTGACACTTTTCCAACTGCACATTGTTGTATTCGTTTCATTCAATTTGAATGAAAGGTAATCAAATGTAAGAGCATCAAGAAGCGCACTGGGGCCCGGATGACGGTTGGTCGGTTCCTTCGCTTCAACGAGCATCCTGCATGCCTCGATGGTATCGGTTCCGGGTAGTGTTGCAGTTCGGTAGAATCTCGTTCTAGCCTCCTACCACGATGATGCTGCTGATGGAGCACTTTTGTTTCAAATCTTACCCTCCAAGACAGCGCGCGTCTGTGGAAATGGATTTCTCCGGAACAGGCTGAAGGCTCGCCCGTCTTTCAGCAGTGCTGTCCGTGAAGGAGCAGGGAACCGGGAAAAAAGAGTGATAGAAATATGAATTTTTCCAACGATGGTGCAGCATTCGTACGTTCGTTAGCGTGGTCGTTGCATTTTGACAAGTTCGAGAAGGGGTGACGTTTAATTTAAGTCAACCGATGCGGAAACATTAAGCCAGTGTGACAGTGTCAGCGCGAAGCGTGGCGAAAGAGGACAACGGAAATATGGCAAGTGCACTGCTCTATCCTAGCTAGGACGGACGATGAAGCTTTAATGTAACTTGCTCCAATTCCAATCAGGATCCTGCTACCGTTTTCACGGCCATCGTGTGGGCTTTTTATTAATGCTTTTGTCCCGTCTTTCACTGCTCCCTTAACACTGGTGAACATGGTACAGCAAGCTAATCAACATTGCATGCATCCGTCGTCTGCAGCCTGCAATTGATCATCTAGCAGGAGGCTAAGGAGACGCGGACCTGGTTGTAGTAGTAACGCGTCTCCGGCGGTCGTACGATGGCGCAGTTGTCGATTTTGAGGTTTTCCCCTTTATGATAATCTCATCGAGCGATGTGTGACAGATGAAGAGCCAGGTTGAATTTGCATTCGAATGGTTCGAGCATCGAGACAATGAAGGATACGCCATGTCATCGCTGTCCCTTTGATTCGGAAAAGGGACGCGGTCATGCATGCACTCACACAACCACACCACTGAACGAACATCATGTGATCAATCGAAAGAGTGGCCCTTGTATCGTTCGTTCAGTGTGAGCTGGTATGATTAGAAAGGCACGGCTAAGGACAGATTGAAAACGGGTGCTCTTCAATTCAGAGCAGTTCTGGGCCTTTCGTCGAAGTTTGATTCCATTTGCATGCGCGTGGTATCGATGACGGTAGCTAATGCTGAGACCACACGGTGCCCGGATAAGCTTTATTGCAGTGGATTATTTCTAATTGCACTGACGAGCAACGTACGATGTTCACATTTTCGGGAAAACGAATCGAATTGTGAAAGATCAATCGATACTAGTTTGCACGAATCAGCGTTGCCGTATCGTTACCAGCGTTGTATTTGAACCAATTGAAAAGCTGATATGTGGGTTCAATTTTCAAAATTTAACGCGATTATACAGTGGGTAATTTTATGTAACTTATATCATTAACGTTTGGTATTGTTTGAGATGATAAAATTTATAACATCTAAGTATCGCATGGCTAACCCTTTAATTCCACAAACTCCTAAAATATGTAACCACAACACTAGGCAGCCACAATAGCGTCTGATTACAGCGCTATCAGGTGACTATTAAGCACCCTAAAAGCTTGTGTTGGCGCTTATTCCCACACGGCTGAAGTTTGCGTATTCACCTTTCTCAGCCCCGCGAGCACGTTGAAGATCCTTCTAGAGAATATTGCCTGAGATTTATTTCGATGGACGCATGTGCCGATACGGATAAAGGAGAGCACCGCATCAAGCAGCCATGTTTTCTTACGAGGGTAGATTGAAATGATCAGTTTTTAGCATGCATGAAAAATATTCAAACAATAACAGAGCTATGAAATTACAATCTCATTTCGCTAGGTTTGATCTTTTTCGGCGAATGGAACATGAACCATGCAAATACACACGCGCCGCTGCTTGTTGATATTATGAAGGTTGGATAGGAAATTTTCGTAAAGAAGGATACCGAGTAAACGTTTAACCATGGTAGACGATTGATATTTATGCGAAAGCCGCTTTTTACATTCAATGCCGACGGAGATGGGCCCGCAGTGAATAAAGGAAAACTCGTACTCTTGCGGGAAAGTCTGCCGCTCATACGCGGAGTCAAATGTTTATGATGAGTCGCTTTGATGTTATCTACCACCAACGCACTCTTATCATTAACTTAGGCTATGGGTGTAAAGCGAACCATCAGCTCGTGAGAGGGGAAAGGGGAGTGGCTACAGAAGGGTGACTGGAAGGAGGAGAAATAATTTGATAAGACAAACGAGAAGCTCATTTCCTGCTTGAAGCGATCGCGTTGCAAAGTCATTTGGCCGGAATAAACATTGCGTGCGTAATTTGCACAGTTTTTACAGGCAAAACCTTTTCTTTCCTCCTTAGGCATATCGCAACGGAACACATAAACACACTCGAAAACTCGTGCGAATGTACACACTTGACTCGACTGCAATGTGCGCGAATGTGTGAAGGAGGCTTTGTCCCTTACAATGAAATTGAAGCTGCCTTCAAATGGGGGAGATTGAAATATTGTTTTGCACGTTTAAAAAAGTGCGCAAAATTTTCCTTTCCAGAGGACAGCGCGATATTTTCAAAATAGCAAAGAGCGCAAGCCATGGAAAGAGGCAAGAAAAAGATATGGCGTCATGCTAAGCAGTCAGCAAGGAGTGGATGAGTTTCGAAGCAGCGAGAGTATTATTGTTTATGTTACGGAATAATGCAGGATATTGTGGCACAGGAGGTTTCTAGAATATTTACCCTAATAGATTTCGATAGGAGAAGGTAGAGGGAAGGCTGGAAGACGAATGGCTTGCGAAGGGAAGCTTGAAGCTTCGCTCAGTATGTATCAAATTATGCGATTTTATTGTTTTCAATTTCGGGGATTTTTGCGTGCATGTCGCTTGTCAACGTGCATTAGCGTACGGTTATGGGCGTGTCGCTTGTTTGCTGCCAGCAGTGCGAGAGATAAGAAATTGACGGAGGAGAAAACTTTCGATCGTGTGCCCCGAAGTTCTTGTTCCAGCAATATACATCCCGGCGATGTCCTGGCAAAGATTGATGCTCTTGTCAAAGTGACACTTTTAGCGCCAATCGCTCGAGTCAGTCTCGCTGGAATGTACGACGCTCGTGGGTTGAATCGGAGCATAAATAATAAATCTTCACAGCACAGGGATCGGCGACCAAGTGCAGCGGGTGTGTTTCGTTATGGTTAATGTTACACCCAATGTCTCTTCATTACTCGTTCTTGCTCTGATCCTTCCCGCAGTGGACGAAGTGGACGAGGTTCGTGACGAGGCGGATCCAAACACTGCAGATACACCGAACAAGGGTCTGTGCCAAGGTCTGCCAATTGTGTCTCGTACGAGCACACGGTTAGGCAGTACAACAAAGCCTGCCACCTCTGACACAGTAGCTTGGCTGTTTGGCTAACGATGGCAAACAAAGAAGCAGAATACGACCCGCGTAATATGTTTCATCCACAGCTCATGGTGCCTCCGGATCCACACGCCACTTACCCTGAGGGTGGTAAGATGGCGACGGTGTGAATATGCGACGACGGCCTTTATTCCACAGCTTATGCTCCGGCGTCATCTTTCAACATCTTTCTAAAGCGCGCTTTTATTAGTTTCAGTACCCATCCAACGGTCTTTAAGAGACAGGGAAGGGGCTTTTCCGTTTAGTGGAAAATAACTTTTTCCTGTTTCGTAGCGTTCGCCACCGTACCAGTGTTTCACCTGCTGCTTTCACTGGGAAAATAAAAACTGTGCAACCACAGGAGCAAAACACACAGTATGGCAATCCCGTGTGGCAACCGTCTCGGCCGAAGCGCGAGAGGCGAATGGTTCGCGGACACGAGGTTCAAATGTTGGTCGGGGCAGGTTTTTCAAGCATCGTATCGTTTTGCATTCTTTTGCAGGCACTCCCACATTATGATTGGCGACAATGGCCGCAGTGAAAACGATGCTTCCAGGCAATATGGGATGGTACGGCAGAGAACGGAATGTTAGGGATATAAAAGTTTGCTCTTTGCGCTGTGTGGCCGAGCCCTAATGTGAGGCACAGTGGACACGGTGGCTAAATCCGTAGAGAAACACCGTGATCCTCAGGTGAGGATGATTTCTTCGCCGTTTCTTTGTTGGGCGGTAATTCGAATAATAAATAACCTGCAACGTACTAAAATCTGTTACAGTCACGATCGTAAAAAAGCTGTTTATTCGAGAAACAAATTATACACTTTTTTTGTCCCGTAATGCACATGGCGTTTGTAGCTTCTGTAGAATGTTTTGCGCTTATCAAACGAACATTGATTATTTCATCGTATTGTGGATGTACCGCATTCTGGAAGCTGGTATGTTTTGGAGATGATAAAAGAGACATCAGCTTGATTTCATCCTTTCGAAGAAGATGACGATTGACGCCGCATAAGAGGGTGAGAGCACCATGAAATAGCGAGAAGGATTAACTTGTCTTGAAATGAATACTTCTTCGTTATATTTATGAATTGCCGTCGGGACGTCGTTTGATAATAGCTGGGTGATTAAGTGGTATTAATTGGATTTCAGGATGTAAGATGCTACAAAATCAACTTAACA
>KZ063820.1:0-23457 GCA_002091835.1 Anopheles maculatus | reverse complement strand
GAAACGAGGTCATGTACGAAACGAAAGACAAACTTTACCGACGATGAAACTTTCGATGATGGGCTGAAATGAAGGTAAAGTGCATTTACTGTTTACCATCTTGTGTGTGTGCCATTACAAGAATCGAAGAAAGAACGTGTAGCATTGAAGGAAACGCTGGAGGTGATACTGGCGATGATGGAGATGCCGGCGATGATGATGATGATGGCGGTGATGATGGTAGTGGTTGAGAAGAAGTTAGGTTTGGTAATCTACTTTGATTTTATGCACGGCTGGTTCGGGTGCCGTCGGAAGGGATATCCGGGTGAATATAAGAGCAAATAATGAGAGTATGTGTTCTGTGTACGCTCACGTTGTGGGTATCCAAGTTAGTCGGTGTAGTTTAATCCAGATACAGGTAGGTGTGTCAATTCCGGGTGGAATATTTTGGGAGAATGTTGCAATTTGTGGTGTTGTCAGCTCGTTCCAAGCCGTACGTAATATTAATGACATTAGCATCTGCAGGATCATACATATTAGATGCGGCTATTAGATGCTCAATGTTGAGGGTTCAATTGAATAAAACAGAATGCTTGTCGGACGGATACCCTAGGAAGTTGGGCTGATGTGTGTATGGCCCTTTTCTTAATTGTGTAAACTTTGCGGTGCAAAAAGGTATGAAAGCACCTTGCTTAATGCATTTTCCCCTTGGAATGTTTTGCTCTGTTGAAGGGCGATTAATTTCCTCACTGATAACACATTCACATCTGTATCTTGTTGTCGCCTTTTTTCTATGCTCCAGCTTTGTGATCATGCGTTTTTTTGGTTGCAAGCGAATTTGGGGCGAGAATTTTACAGGTTTTTCATAATTATCCCGTCCCGCATTATACTGTGTGGTGTTTCGTGCCTGCGGTGTTCGAATAGCGACTGCTGTATGGGTTAACATCGTGCCGTTTCGTCCGTGTGCTCTTTCATCACGGACGGCCGTTTAACGCAGGGAAATTCGAAACGTGAGCTAAAAAAGGGAAACTGAAAAACTCGTGGAAAGTGGCAGGAACATTCATTTCGAGTGGCCCTCACCTTGAAAGCTAACCACGAGCACAGGAGAATCCGTCCTGTTAGTGTGTACATTCTTCTATCTGGCTGGCGCCGCCGCAACGCTTAAAGGATATTGCGAAGGGTTTGACTGTGCTGTCGTGCTGTTTGTCTCAAAAAAGGCGGTTGCTTTTGACTTGAGAGAAGAAAACCATCAAAGACAGAGTCACAGAGAAAACGAGCAAGGGAGAGGGAAAGCGAGAAAGAGAGAGACAGAGAGAGAGAGAGAGAGAGAGAAAACCGAGAAGGATGAAGTCAAGTTCGCAGGAATTGTTTATGGTTGTGTAACTCGTTAAGTGGCCGTAAAGAGAGCATCATTTCGTTCCGTTTTTCGGTGTCGTGGCAAAAGTGGCCACTTGAAAAATGTGATAATTATTCATATAATTTTACACCGGGCGACGATAAAGCCTGGGCTGAGCTGGCTTGCCGGCGTTGAGTAAACTCTCGCACCCGAGCGATGGCGTCGCCGGTACGGGCGAATGTCGCTTAATGTAACGACCGTCGAGGGACAGCGGCGTGCAGATCTATTCGTTGGCGAAGAACAACCGTTTTCAATCAGACTTCAAGTGGGCCGACAGCCGCTATTTGATCGTGGGCTGATGTTTCTGGCATTGTGAAGTGTGCGTTTTGGTGCGTTTGATCCGGTTTGAAGTTGACGAACGACAAACCGGCGTCAATTGAAGATAGATTGAATTTTAAATGATTTCGGATGTGTTACTTGGAATTGATTTGAGTTGGAAATGTAGTTGATTTGTTTGACCAGTGAATAATAGATGTCTTAATTTAAATTCCGTTCGCAAACGAGTGACTACACACTCCTTGCGCAAACTAACACATGCGCAGCCGGTGTGCTTTATTTTCGGCGAGTGGAGCAAAGCGGTAGTAATCTGATGAGTTGTCAGATGAGGCTTCACTGCTTAATTGTGCTTGCTGATGTGCTACTAATGATGAAGAAAATGGGCCCAAGCCAAACTGTAGTCGAAACAACTTTCTTAATTTTTCGGATCATTTCAATAGGTGACTGTGGCGTTTGGGACTGATTGGTTTACTGATTAATAAATATTACCACCGTCATTAATTTCATCGGCACGGCAATAGAAAAATGAGATCGCAAAGTGAAACATGTATTGTATTTGTATCTTTCAATGAAGCGATGAGTGTAGATGCAACCAAGTATTTAATCTTCTTTCGTCTCGGTCTATGAACAATCTGTCACTTTTTAGCTGACATTTTCCTGATGGATGTTGTTTCTTTCACCTAAATTTTCAAAGTTTTACTCCTTACTAGTTTTATTAGTATTGTTTGTAGATTAGTTTTGCGTGAAACAGAATCATTGATGAACGTTTACCAAATGTGAAATGTGATTCATTCAACTGTAGCGTTTACAGTAGCCTAGAGAACGGAAACATTGCCGGGAGTGTACAAGACAAGAGATATGGTAATTGAAATCCTTGGATACGATATTTCCATCCGTTCCGTAATTTGTAGTGTTATTATTTTCCATCCATTGTTGGTCCAAAAAGCTTGACCATGGTGCGGCAAACTGGTGTATCGTTTCGAGGAAGCATCCCGCCCTAAAAATAAAAGCCAGCAGGAAAATGGAAATTTCGCAGTAAAATGTTTATCTTGCTTTTTTTACTAGCACTATTATTCGCTCGTCTTTCGTTCGCTGTTTGGTAATCTTCGGATAGCCCGATGTCTTCTGGTAAGATCAAACAGCAAAATTACTTTTGCAATATTGGCCTCCACCGATGGCCAGCTGACCAGCGAGTGGATGGCCAGATGCGGCATAAACGGCCAATGTCCGTGGGTGAGAACCGTACCAGTATTGCACAGACTTTCATCCTTTTCATAAATTAAATATTAATTCAATTTTTGTGCTCACAGTGCTCATTTTATGCACAGGCAGTAAGCGTAAGCAGTGGCAAGGACAACAATTCTTAATTGTTTCTAGAAAAGCTGTCTACATCTGTGTTTTGATTTGCAACAGGGGATGGAACAAAAGCAAAAAACCGCAACGCTTCAAGCCGTGTCTAATTTGATGATATTAATTTTTGTCGTCTTTTTATGACGGTTGTTTATTGCTTTTTCGGTGCGTTCGGTCGGGGTAGGAGACGGATGCGTTACGGTCGAGTGTGAAAAAAGTTGTTCCTTCATTAATGAACGATTAATTTATCACTGTGGTGATAAAACCTACAAATAAGTCATCGATAAGTAGATGTTGAGTTCCAGTTTAAAGAGAACAATTTGTAATGCTTTTGAAATCTGTAACAGTATCCCACTAAACAACACCATTGAAAGTGACCGAAAAGTATGCACTGCAGAGCCAGCTGCTGGCAAATTCCTTAGTTCTGCTGTAGCCAATCGTACAATCGGTCCATTTTCGTGGGTTGATTAGCCGATTGAATGGAAATGCAAAATTTACAACTGCAGAGCACATTCACAACATAGCACTTATTGAGCTCGATTAGCGTCACCAGCGATGCGCAGTAGTGAAACGACGCTGCCAGAGAACGAAGCGGGCACCGTTCTACACGAATCAAGCGTCATTATTTTTCTTGTCGCCCTCACGTTTTTTTTGTGAGATGGTGTAGCCCATGGTCATCGCAAAGGTAGAGTGCAAACATTAAATATTGAACTGAACCCGAATGCTGTGTGGTCGTGCGGCTCCGGGGGTGTTCGATCTGAACTATTTTTTCGTCAACGGCTTGGATGGATGTGCGCGGGAAAGGCGAATAGTACAGCTCTACAGCAAGGAAACAAATGGTCCTTTTTACGAACGGAAAGGACACTTGGAAAATCCGATGCTGTGTCACCGTTTTGTAGCAGTCGATTTTCGTAGAGTCGTAGCCGTTTTTCATGTTGGTCCGTTTTAGCAGGACAAGCAAGCAAGCGAACAAGCAAGCAAGCAAAGTATGGAAAGTCTTCTCGGGAGCAGAAGATCATCGAGAAGTGCATTGTGCATCGGTCGTCACCGGTAAGCATGTTTCCAGTGTTATCCGATTCAGCTTGTTGAACGGAATCGACATTCCGGAACCGATGGGACACAGCCTGCATTCGGTTCCTCCGTTGTTGCCGGCTAAGGAAACAGGTCCTGTTGCCTGAAGGATATATTTTATTCAAATCTAAACACAGGGAAAACATCTTTTGCAGCTAAAATCATCTACATTCATCCGTTGCCCAGTCGGTTGCATTCATGTTTGGCAAGTGGCATAGGTTTGCTCCCGGTGCAAACCGTCCGGAACGTGTGTTGGCCATTGCATCAGAAACAGCGTGTGTGTGTGCGAGGGTGTTTTTTTTGCTATGTTGCACAAGTGTTTGTTTGGCCCGGCAGGAGAGCACTTTTGGAGTTCCTTTTTGCCTGCTTGCTAGCTTAGTTGGTTGGTTGGTTGGTTGGTTGGCTGGCTGGATGGCTAGCTGGTTGGTAGCTGCTGTTGTCATCGTTTTGGCCGCCGCCTTTGCATGTGCAGTGCGCTGCTGCAATGCATTTGGCGCTGTCTGGCCATTGCGGAATTTATCGTACCAACATTCTCGGCCATACGGTCGTTCGCAAAGACGTGGGACGAAGGTTGCTTTCATATCTTCTCATCTGGAACGGAATTTACCGCCAGAAGCAGGTACCCATTTACTGCACTTCTGTCAACTGCAACCATTTGATGCGCACATTGAACGCCAGGGTGATGGCTAGCGAGCCGGGACGGGTTGGCGGTTTGGATTTGAGTTTACCTCCTTTTGCGTCGGTTCGCCACCGGGAGCGGGTGACCTGACGCTGCCAGATTTGCAACCGGAAACAGATCGAAGAGATTCGGTCACGATACCGCATGTCGCATTCGAGGTTTTCGGTTGTCCCCTTGGAGGCAGAAAGCTTTTTGCAACAACGTTGCATTCCGTGACTGAAGACATCGTTCGATAGAAGTTGCACCGTTCGGAACATGGTGGCGTCGTTGGGGAAAGATTTGGTAGAAACGGATCGTGATTGGATGGTGAACTATTTCCATACCGTGATGGCATCTTGGCGTAGAGCTTTGGTGAGCTTTGAGAGTAATGAAAAATTTACAGCCCAGTCCAATCACGACACGAGTAGTGTTTCAATCAGGGACTCGATGAACTCGAAATCTTTCAATCAAGCAGACCCCAGGAATGGAACATAATTACGCACATTACTATACACTCATGCTATTAATCAGTTGTAGGATGAAGATTTAAAGCTCAAAACTAAAAACAACCTGTCTCGCACGTCTACACGTGCTAGATGACCCCAAACTTCCCGGTTTCCATTGGTTTGTATACACACATACAGGCGGGCCATAAATCGAGAGGAGCGAATTAATAAATTTATAGCATTTGTCAAAGACGCACCGTTGTGGGTTCGCCGCGATTTTACGATCGCGCTCGCTGACGAATCTGTCCAGGTGGCCAAACCATAGTGATGGTTTTTTAAGCCCAAATTGTCTGTATCGCGCTCAAGCTGATGAATTTTTACGAGAATAGATTTAATGCGACGTCCGTGGAATGTGAATCGATGTGGCTATTGATGGTTGACCACCGTAGGGGCCCTAGGTTTATCCGAAGTGTATCGATTTTCTTGAACAGCTAACACTTTGCATGCCCGCATCGGTATGTTCGTTATCGTTCGTAAAGACGGCGTGGAATGTGAATTGTTTCACGATCTGACTTTGTTGATTGTGCTTTACGAGCGCAATGGTGGGGATTTTCGGCACCGCTGGGAATGGCGGTAACCCACTGAATCGCTGTCACAGACAATCAAAATCTTTAATGGAGGGAGGATGAAAATCACTGCGTGTTTGATGTTTACGAGATGTTTGTTTTCAAGCGTACAAATGAAGCAATGAAGGTGTCTTTTATCATTTGTTTAATATTTTTTTGTGTTCTGCAAACGGTAAACGTGCTACGAGAACACTGCGCTCGTGTTGATAAAATATATTTCGATGAAAAGCTCCTCATCGATATTAAATGAACGACTTTGATTGCATTTCGTGGCGTGAAACATAGAACATATTGAAAACAGTCCAAATCTTCACACTCTCTGCATGGATCATATACGCGGAACAGTAAAATACTCCGCAGGGGATGGAAAGCGTGCAATATTTAGAGTCTCTAGAAGGAAATTATGTAAGAATGTAGGAACATTTCGCCCCGTTTCCCATTGACAGTGCCATAATGCTGTACCATTGCTGCACGTGATAGCAGTCCTTGCGAGAGAGTTTTTTCTTCCTTCTTGTACGCTTGAAGAAATTGAATTGCAGAAGGGAAAATGAAATTGTAAATATTTCTGTATGCACATTGAATGGTTATGATGGTGCTCGGGAATAAAATAGCGGGTCGGTTGAGCTCTGGGGCTGCAGCAAAGCGCGGTCATACGGGAAGAAAGAAAAATGTTATCTTCGCGAGTACGCTGCGCCAGAGTGGTAGCAGAGAATATCCTCTGGAGGTAGCTTTAACGCTACAGTTTGTAAATCGGCGTTCAGGTCGCGAATTCAATTCTTCCCTCAGCCATAGCGCGAAGTTGTAGCTGCAAGCACTGCAGTAGATAGCAGGGGCGAAAAAGAAGCGAAAGAATGCTTCAAAATACACTTTGCATACAGGCCGTTACAAAAGACGCTTGTTGAAACAGCATAATTTTCCGCACACGGTACAGTGCTGGAAAGGTGAGTGACGGTACAGTGCTGGCGTTAAAGTGACGATATTAGTGTGTGTTGAAATAATTTTCAACTATTTTTATAGAATTAGCAATGGATTTGAATGACTGAAGTACCTTAAGAAATTCAAATTAGAAACATTCCATTACCTTTTTAATTTAGCGCTTGTTGGTTTTGTGTTCATGACTGTGATTTGAAGAAAGTTTACCAATCACATCAGACGCTATGCGGCGCTACTAAACGGGAAGGATCGTTTCCCCGAACGCTCAGTTTGTTTTTCCACGGACGAAATCTCTGTCTCTGGATCCGGCAATCCTTTTGCGTCGCGTAGCAGTCCCATCGCACCGGATCAGGTCAAATGATGGTGAAGAAAAATGAAATACAATATTAATAGTGCTTTCAGTGACACTTTTCCAACTGCACATTGTTGTATTCGTTTCATTCAATTTGAATGAAAGGTAATCAAATGTAAGAGCATCAAGAAGCGCACTGGGGCCCGGATGACGGTTGGTCGGTTCCTTCGCTTCAACGAGCATCCTGCATGCCTCGATGGTATCGGTTCCGGGTAGTGTTGCAGTTCGGTAGAATCTCGTTCTAGCCTCCTACCACGATGATGCTGCTGATGGAGCACTTTTGTTTCAAATCTTACCCTCCAAGACAGCGCGCGTCTGTGGAAATGGATTTCTCCGGAACAGGCTGAAGGCTCGCCCGTCTTTCAGCAGTGCTGTCCGTGAAGGAGCAGGGAACCGGGAAAAAAGAGTGATAGAAATATGAATTTTTCCAACGATGGTGCAGCATTCGTACGTTCGTTAGCGTGGTCGTTGCATTTTGACAAGTTCGAGAAGGGGTGACGTTTAATTTAAGTCAACCGATGCGGAAACATTAAGCCAGTGTGACAGTGTCAGCGCGAAGCGTGGCGAAAGAGGACAACGGAAATATGGCAAGTGCACTGCTCTATCCTAGCTAGGACGGACGATGAAGCTTTAATGTAACTTGCTCCAATTCCAATCAGGATCCTGCTACCGTTTTCACGGCCATCGTGTGGGCTTTTTATTAATGCTTTTGTCCCGTCTTTCACTGCTCCCTTAACACTGGTGAACATGGTACAGCAAGCTAATCAACATTGCATGCATCCGTCGTCTGCAGCCTGCAATTGATCATCTAGCAGGAGGCTAAGGAGACGCGGACCTGGTTGTAGTAGTAACGCGTCTCCGGCGGTCGTACGATGGCGCAGTTGTCGATTTTGAGGTTTTCCCCTTTATGATAATCTCATCGAGCGATGTGTGACAGATGAAGAGCCAGGTTGAATTTGCATTCGAATGGTTCGAGCATCGAGACAATGAAGGATACGCCATGTCATCGCTGTCCCTTTGATTCGGAAAAGGGACGCGGTCATGCATGCACTCACACAACCACACCACTGAACGAACATCATGTGATCAATCGAAAGAGTGGCCCTTGTATCGTTCGTTCAGTGTGAGCTGGTATGATTAGAAAGGCACGGCTAAGGACAGATTGAAAACGGGTGCTCTTCAATTCAGAGCAGTTCTGGGCCTTTCGTCGAAGTTTGATTCCATTTGCATGCGCGTGGTATCGATGACGGTAGCTAATGCTGAGACCACACGGTGCCCGGATAAGCTTTATTGCAGTGGATTATTTCTAATTGCACTGACGAGCAACGTACGATGTTCACATTTTCGGGAAAACGAATCGAATTGTGAAAGATCAATCGATACTAGTTTGCACGAATCAGCGTTGCCGTATCGTTACCAGCGTTGTATTTGAACCAATTGAAAAGCTGATATGTGGGTTCAATTTTCAAAATTTAACGTGATTATAGAGTGGGTAATTTTATGTAACTTATATCATTAACGTTTGGTATTGTTTGAGATGATAAAATTTACAACATGTAAGTATCGCATGGCTAACCCTTTAATTCCACAAACTCCTAAAATATGTAACCACAACACTAGGCAGCCACAATAGCGTCTTATTACATCGCTATCAGGTGACTATTAAGCACCCTAAAAGCTTGTGTTGGCGCTTATTCCCACACGGCTGAAGTTTGCGTATTCACCTTTCTCAGCCCCGCGAGCACGTTGAAGATCCTTCTAGAGAATATTGCCTGAGATTTATTTCGATGGACGCATGTGCCGATACGGATAAAGGAGAGCACCGCATCAAGCAGCCATGTTTTCTTACGAGGGTAGATTGAAATGATCAGTTTTTGGCATGCATGCAAAATATTCAAACAATAACAGAGCTATGAAATTACAATCTCATTTCGCTAGGTTTGATCTTTTTCGGCGAATGGAACATGAACCATGCAAATACACACGCGCCGCTGCTTGTTGATATTATGAAGGTTGGATAGGAAATTTTCGTAAAGAAGGATACCGAGTAAACGTTTAACCATGGTAGACGATTGATATTTATGCGAAAGCCGCTTTTTACATTCAATGCCGACGGAGATGGGCCCGCAGTGAATAAAGGAAAACTCGTACTCTTGCGGGAAAGTCTGCCGCTCATACGCGGAGTCAAATGTTTATGATGAGTCGCTTTGATGTTATCTACCACCAACGCACTCTTATCATTAACTTAGGCTATGGGTGTAAAGCGAACCATCAGCTCGTGAGAGGGGATAGGGGAGTGGCTACGGCAGGGTAACTGGAAGGAGGAGAAATAATTTGATAAGACAAACGAGAAGCTCATTTCCTGCTTGAAGCGATCGCGTTGCAAAGTCATTTGGCCGGAATAAACATTGCGTGCGTAATTTGCACAGTTTTTACAGGCAAAACCTTTTCTTTCCTCCTTAGGCATATCGCAACGGAACACATAAACACACTCGAAAACTCGTGCGAATGTACACACTTGACTCGACTGCAATGTGCGCGAATGTGTGAAGGAGGCTTTGTCCCTTACAATGAAATTGAAGCTGCCTTCAAATGGGGGAGATTGAAATATTGTTTTGCACGTTTAAAAAAGTGCGCAAAATTTTCCTTTCCAGAGGACAGCGCGATATTTTCAAAATAGCAAAGAGCGCAAGCCATGGAAAGAGGCAAGAAAAAGATATGGCGTCATGCTAAGCAGTCAGCAAGGAGTGGATGAGTTTCGAAGCAGCGAGAGTATTATTGTTTATGTTACGGAATAATGCAGGATATTGTGGCACAGGAGGTTTCTAGAATATTTACCCTAATAGATTTCGATAGGAGAAGGTAGAGGGAAGGCTGGAAGACGAATGGCTTGCGAAGGGAAGCTTGAAGCTTCGCTCAGTATGTATCAAATTATGCGATTTTATTGTTTTCAATTTCGGGGATTTTTGCGTGCATGTCGCTTGTCAACGTGCATTAGCGTACGGTTATGGGCGTGTCGCTTGTTTGCTGCCAGCAGTGCGAGAGATAAGAAATTGACGGAGGAGAAAACTTTCGATCGTGTGCCCCGAAGTTCTTGTTCCAGCAATATACATCCCGGCGATGTCCTGGCAAAGATTGATGCTCTTGTCAAAGTGACACTTTTAGCGCCAATCGCTCGAGTCAGTCTCGCTGGAATGTACCCAACATTGGCAACAGCGAAAGGGTTGGCTTCTGGCACCGATATATGGTGCGAAGGCATCAGCTCAAGCAGCGGTGAAAAATGGAAGGATAGTAGGGACCGGATTGTGTCGCCGTGGAACCGTACTTGAATCGATGCTCGGTTTCATGTGAAGCATATAAAGACCGTGTGAAGGTGAGATTCGGGATAACCTTGGATCCAGCGTGGATGCAGCGCTTGGAACAATTCCAAACTCCGTCTCGCTACTATGCTGCGAGGGACGACGCTCGTGGGTTGAATCGGAGCATAAATAATAAATCTTCACAGCACAGGGATCGGCGACCAAGTGCAGCGGGTGTGTTTCGTTATGGTTAATGTTACACCCAATGTCTCTTCATTACTCGTTCTTGCTCTGATCCTTCCCGCAGTGGACGAAGTGGACGAGGTTCGTGACGAGGCGGATCCAAACACTGCAGATACACCGAACAAGGGTCTGTGCCAAGGTCTGCCAATTGTGTCTCGTACGAGCACACGGTTAGGCAGTACAACAAAGCCTGCCACCTCTGACACAGTAGCTTGGCTGTTTGGCTAACGATGGCAAACAAAGAAGCAGAATACGACCCGCGTAATATGTTTCATCCACAGCTCATGGTGCCTCCGGATCCACACGCCACTTACCCTGAGGGTGGTAAGATGGCGACGGTGTGAATATGCGACGACGGCCTTTATTCCACAGCTTATGCTCCGGCGTCATCTTTCAACATCTTTCTAAAGCGCGCTTTTATTAGTTTCAGTACCCATCCCACGGTCTTTAAGAGACAGGGAAGGGGCTTTTCCGTTTAGTGGAAAATAACTTTTTCCTGTTTCGTAGCGTTCGCCACCGTACCAGTGTTTCACCTGCTGCTTTCACTGGGAAAATAAAAACTGTGCAACCACAGGAGCAAAACACACAGTATGGCAATCCCGTGTGGCAACCGTCTCGGCCGAAGCGCGAGAGGCGAATGGTTCGCGGACACGAGGTTCAAATGTTGGTCGGGGCAGGTTTTTCAAGCATCGTATCGTTTTGCATTCTTTTGCAGGCACTCCCACATTATGATTGGCGACAATGGCCGCAGTGAAAACGATGCTTCCAGGCAATATGGGATGGTACGGCAGAGAACGGAATGTTAGGGATATAAAAGTTTGCTCTTTGCGCTGTGTGGCCGAGCCCTAATGTGAGGCACAGTGGACACGGTGGCTAAATCCGTAGAGAAACACCGTGATCCTCAGGTGAGGATGATTTCTTCGCCGTTTCTTTGTTGGGCGGTAATTCGAATAATAAATAACCTGCAACGTACTAAAATCTGTTACAGTCACGATCGTAAAAAAAGCTGTTTATTCGAGAAACAAATTATACACTTTTTTGTCCCGTAATGCACATGGCGTTTGTAGCTTCTGTAGAATGTTTTGCGCTTATCAAACGAACATTGATTATTTCATCGTATTGTGGATGTGCCGCATTCTGGAAGCTGGTATGTTTTGGAGATGATAAAAGAGGTTTCAGCTTGATTTCATCCTTTCGAAGAAGATGACGATTGACGCCGCATAAGAGGGTGAGAGCACCATGAAATAGCGAGAAGGATTAACTTGTCTTGAAATGAATACTTCTTCGTTATATT
Organism: Anopheles maculatus; assembly: GCA_002091835.1. Classification (NCBI taxonomy): domain Eukaryota; kingdom Metazoa; phylum Arthropoda; class Insecta; order Diptera; family Culicidae; genus Anopheles; species Anopheles maculatus. The sequence continues at coordinate 11,534 of KZ063820.1, read as the reverse complement.
TATGAATTGCCGTCGGGACGTCGTTTGATAATAGCTGGGTGATTAAGTGGTATTAATTGGATTTCAGGATGTAAGATGCTACAAAATCAACTTAACAACTTTTAACCGAGCTGGACGTACTCGTGCAGAAAGTCAAGCGTTTGAGGTCCTCTGCCAGCGTTTGGTTTTGGAGCAGTTACAAGCCAAGAGGCCATGAAAAGCGGCAAAGAAAATCCATCAACTTCCCATTAAGACTTTGTTCTGCCGTTTTCGGAGAAAGTAGGCGAAAAAGTAAGTTGTAGCAAGCTAGCGACAACCCGATTCCCTGGGCCGATGGTTGGGAGCGCAAGGCAAACCGATTATGTCACAATACCTTCGCGGGCAGGTGCTTCAAAGGTTGATCATCCGCACATCCTTACCACCAGCCCAGCTGGGTTGTCGGATAAAGGTATTGAAAATGAAAAGTTTTCGGTCGCGATTTACGACTGTTCGGCCTCTCCCTGCCCCTCGTGGTGGTTTCCATGGGAAGTCCTTGTAATTCTGGTGGCTTCCGACGGCGAGGCATGTCGGAGGGATTGCGAAAGCAAAAAGTTAGTGGTTGTGGAAAACTTGGGAGTGCCAGTGGTAAAACTCGTGGAAATAATTCAATTACGGTGAATCAAAGTGACTTTTGCTCCATGGCTACCTTCAATCGGGGAGGCCTCGGCCGAAGAGACGTACAGCACAGGGATGGTGGAAATCCATCATTTCCAAATATTTGTACTCGCAAAGTCGTTTGCCATTTGCGAGTGCTTATGTTGCTTCCTTTAGAGCTACAGTTTTTATGAGTTTTTCATTTGGACTTTTTATTCGTTCGCTTTCGGACAAGCTTTTATTTGTACTTCTGTATGTTAGTCTTGAGTGTGTGTGGGAACGCCCAACGCGTATAAGCTCGCGTGTAGATGGAATACGTTTTCGGTCGTTAATCGTATTAAATCCTTTAAACTGTGTTTTGAGAAAGTTCAAAAGAAGTTAATTCCTTTACGAAAGTAAAAGCAAAAGGACAGGTGTTTGCCGGCGGCGGAGCAAGACAGCTGTCGCGCTTTCTTAAGACAGCATTGAGGAAAATATGGAATAAGAACCATTTGTCATTTGAGCAGCATGGGTATGTGTAAATCAGCGAAAGAGATTTATTTCTTGTTACTTTGAAAATCGGTTACACGCGCGGCTGCAAAGTGAGTGACAAGTTGTAAAAATATTACTTAGTCACATTATGCACATCTTTTTCCATTTTCGTCGATCAAGTTCCGATGAAACACTAAGTTTTCTCGGTGTAAAATATGATGTGTGTTTTTGTGTGAGTATGTGTGTGTGGGTAGATAGCAGAGAAGCTTAAATTTATCAGTCGTACAAGCGCACAGTCTGCTCAATCACACTTAAGCTTGTTTATTTTACAATGATTGCCATTGATCAAATCAAAGTCAAGCGAGCTTTCCACAAGATGACAGTTTTTTTCGCACTTTACAGCGTCCCATGGTAGTGGCATTGCTATTTCTCGTCTCGTGGGTGATTGAATGAGATCGTAGCTGCAAATGCTTTGAATATGTTTCGTGGAGCGAAACCCATGGGCATGGTTTCAGCAGTAATGGCACGCTCGATGGCATACAATTTACTCTGAATTTGTTAACATTTCAATTCGTTCCCGTACGTTTCCGAACGTCAGATCCGTTTGATTGATCAGTTGATTGATGGAACGTGACAAGCCCGCTCTAGGGATCTCGGTGACATGCACTCACGAACGTGAACGGGATCGGACTGATGTGATTCTGGCCAAGGGTGGGAGCCAAAAAAGCGAGAATGGAATTATAGATTAGGTCGGAAAAACATTGCTTATGGATGAAGAATGAAAAATGCAGCGAGCACCAACAGTCTTAACGCATCGGTAACCAAATGCACGGAAAAGCGCATTCAAATGAAGGTACCGTAAGTGGGTGTATATATTTTTGGAATATGCTGATTTCGGCTAAGATCACCACCATTCCTAATGACAAATAAACGTTCGAGGATGGATGCAAAACGTGGAGCAGGATTCGCAAATGGTGCCAGTGTTGCCATATCTAGTTGTCCATTGAGTGTTGAACAGATGGACCTGCAAATGTTTGGAATATCTTAAAGCTGACACGAAAGAAACAGCGTACACAGTTTACAACTCGTCCTTTGAGAGCGCTTTGGGGGATTGGGGATTTGATGGGCGAACGGATGGACATCGATCGGATGGATGTTATCTCGCTTGTACAACATAAACCTGCTGTCGGATGAGCGTTTGGGAGATGTCCTTGGAAGGGACGGAAGAGATGCCATGGGTAACTTTATCCTTTGAACTGCATCACCCAACTCGACCTCTAGCCGAGGCTGCCTGCCCGGTCGGCACTTCTGCCGACAGGGTCCTGATTACCCTAAACGGGTGGACGGTGATTGACTGAGAACTTCCGGTTGCTGACGGTGTCTGGTGCGTTCTGTCGAGATGGATGGATAAGACGGATAAGACACGCTCTGGATGTCGGATCAAATGGATCCACTGGCTGGGGGGTCGAGAGGGAGAAACGAGGTCATGTACGAAACGAAAGACAAACTTTACCGACGATGAAACTTTCGATGATGGGCTGAAATGAAGGTAAAGTGCATTTACTGTTTACCATCTTGTGTGTGTGCCATTACAAGAATCGAAGAAAGAACGTGTAGCATTGAAGGAAACGCTGGAGGTGATACTGGCGATGATGGAGATGCCGGCGATGATGATGATGATGGCGGTGATGATGGTAGTGGTTGAGAAGAAGTTAGGTTTGGTAATCTACTTTGATTTTATGCACGGCTGGTTCGGGTGCCGTCGGAAGGGATATCCGGGTGAATATAAGAGCAAATAATGAGAGTATGTGTTCTGTGTACGCTCACGTTGTGGGTATCCAAGTTAGTCGGTGTAGTTTAATCCAGATACAGGTAGGTGTGTCAATTCCGGGTGGAATATTTTGGGAGAATGTTGCAATTTGTGGTGTTGTCAGCTCGTTCCAAGCCGTACGTAATATTAATGACATTAGCATCTGCAGGATCATACATATTAGATGCGGCTATTAGATGCTCAATGTTGAGGGTTCAATTGAATAAAACAGAATGCTTGTCGGACGGATACCCTAGGAAGTTGGGCTGATGTGTGTATGGCCCTTTTCTTAATTGTGTAAACTTTGCGGTGCAAAAAGGTATGAAAGCACCTTGCTTAATGCATTTTCCCCTTGGAATGTTTTGCTCTGTTGAAGGGCGATTAATTTCCTCACTGATAACACATTCACATCTGTATCTTGTTGTCGCCTTTTTTCTATGCTCCAGCTTTGTGATCATGCGTTTTTTTGGTTGCAAGCGAATTTGGGGCGAGAATTTTACAGGTTTTTCATAATTATCCCGTCCCGCATTATACTGTGTGGTGTTTCGTGCCTGCGGTGTTCGAATAGCGACTGCTGTATGGGTTAACATCGTGCCGTTTCGTCCGTGTGCTCTTTCATCACGGACGGCCGTTTAACGCAGGGAAATTCGAAACGTGAGCTAAAAAAGGGAAACTGAAAAACTCGTGGAAAGTGGCAGGAACATTCATTTCGAGTGGCCCTCACCTTGAAAGCTAACCACGAGCACAGGAGAATCCGTCCTGTTAGTGTGTACATTCTTCTATCTGGCTGGCGCCGCCGCAACGCTTAAAGGATATTGCGAAGGGTTTGACTGTGCTGTCGTGCTGTTTGTCTCAAAAAAGGCGGTTGCTTTTGACTTGAGAGAAGAAAACCATCAAAGACAGAGTCACAGAGAAAACGAGCAAGGGAGAGGGAAAGCGAGAAAGAGAGAGACAGAGAGAGAGAGAGAGAGAGAGAAAACCGAGAAGGATGAAGTCAAGTTCGCAGGAATTGTTTATGGTTGTGTAACTCGTTAAGTGGCCGTAAAGAGAGCATCATTTCGTTCCGTTTTTCGGTGTCGTGGCAAAAGTGGCCACTTGAAAAATGTGATAATTATTCATATAATTTTACACCGGGCGACGATAAAGCCTGGGCTGAGCTGGCTTGCCGGCGTTGAGTAAACTCTCGCACCCGAGCGATGGCGTCGCCGGTACGGGCGAATGTCGCTTAATGTAACGACCGTCGAGGGACAGCGGCGTGCAGATCTATTCGTTGGCGAAGAACAACCGTTTTCAATCAGACTTCAAGTGGGCCGACAGCCGCTATTTGATCGTGGGCTGATGTTTCTGGCATTGTGAAGTGTGCGTTTTGGTGCGTTTGATCCGGTTTGAAGTTGACGAACGACAAACCGGCGTCAATTGAAGATAGATTGAATTTTAAATGATTTCGGATGTGTTACTTGGAATTGATTTGAGTTGGAAATGTAGTTGATTTGTTTGACCAGTGAATAATAGATGTCTTAATTTAAATTCCGTTCGCAAACGAGTGACTACACACTCCTTGCGCAAACTAACACATGCGCAGCCGGTGTGCTTTATTTTCGGCGAGTGGAGCAAAGCGGTAGTAATCTGATGAGTTGTCAGATGAGGCTTCACTGCTTAATTGTGCTTGCTGATGTGCTACTAATGATGAAGAAAATGGGCCCAAGCCAAACTGTAGTCGAGACAACTTTCTTAATTTTTCGGATCATTTCAATAGGTGACTGTGGCGTTTGGGACTGATTGGTTTACTAATTAATAAATATTACCACCGTCATTAATTTCATCGGCACGGCAATAGAAAAATGAGATCGCAAAGTGAAACATGTATTGTATTTGTATCTTTCAATGAAGCGATGAGTGTAGATGCAACCAAGTATTTAATCTTCTTTCGTCTCGGTCTATGAACAAGCTGTCAATTTTTAGCTGACATTTTCCTGATGGATGTTGTTTCTTTCACCTAAATTATCAAAGTTTTACTACTTACTAGTTTTATTAGTATTGTTTGTAGATTAGTTTTGCGTGAAACAGAATCATTGATGAACGTTTACCAAATGTGAAATGTGATTCATTCAACTGTAGCGTTTACAGTAGCCTAGAGAACGGAAACATTGCCGTGAGTGTACAAGACAAGAGATATGGTAATTGAAATCCTTGGATACGATATTTCCATCCGTTCCGTAATTTGTAGTGTTATTATTTTCCATCCATTGTTGGTCCAAAAAGCTTGACCATGGTGCGGCAAACTGGTGTATCGTTTCGAGGAAGCATCCCGCCCTAAAAATAAAAGCCAGCAGGAAAATGGAAATTTCGCAGTAAAATGTTTATCTTGCTTTTTTTACTAGCACTATTATTCGCTCGTCTTTCGTTCGCTGTTTGGTAATCTTCGGATAGCCCGATGTCTTCTGGTAAGATCAAACAGCAAAATTACTTTTGCAATATTGGCCTCCACCGATGGCCAGCTGACCAGCGAGTGGATGGCCAGATGCGGCATAAACGGCCAATGTCCGTGGGTGAGAACCGTACCAGTATTGCACAGACTTTCATCCTTTTCATAAATTAAATATTAATTCAATTTTTGTGCTCACAGTGCTCATTTTATGCACAGGCAGTAAGCGTAAGCAGTGGCAAGGACAACAATTCTTAATTGTTTCTAGAAAAGCTGTCTACATCTGTGTTTTGATTTGCAACAGGGGATGGAACAAAAGCAAAAAACCGCAACGCTTCAAGCCGTGTCTAATTTGATGATATTAATTTTTGTCGTCTTTTTATGACGGTTGTTTATTGCTTTTTCGGTGCGTTCGGTCGGGGTAGGAGACGGATGCGTTACGGTCGAGTGTGAAAAAAGTTGTTCCTTCATTAATGAACGATTAATTTATGGCATAAATACAAAACCGACGCAGTGAAGTGTGAGAATTGGTCCGCAACATTCGGAAAGACGCCTAAAGCACATTCCATGTGTTTCCGTCTTTGTGGCATTTGTGTTTGGACAGTTTTATTGTGAAATGTTTTAAACAACTAAACAGTTGCAAAGCTTAGTTAACTTTGGTGTGACAAACAGTGGAATATTTTCAAACCAATTATCCTAGTTTTGCAGCATTAGTTTTGTCCTGATCGGAAGCAGCAGTACGTCCATAGTGCGCATTGTTTACCATCTGCTACATGGGAAGAAGCATTGTCTTCAGACTTATGGTTTGTTTTTACTTCAATTTATATGCGCAAACTTGGGGACCATGAGGAAATTTGTCATATAAATGTATAATTTATGATGTTTTTCTGGACACCAGTTCTGCAAACGTGCATTCGGCCTGATAACCGTCCATGCGTCACTAAAGCGAACGGACGTTGCGGGATCTTTATTTGCTGCCCTTCTATGACGAATGTGCTCATTGTCACTCTGCCGTCCCTGTAGAGAGACATTTTGTACACATGCCATTTCGAGGGATGCTCTCAACCCAAATGAGTAGAGGATTTGTCGGAAAAGTAGCGGAAAAGCGGAGCGGAGTGTCTTGTTGTTGGTCTGTGGTTCTAGTTTTTGTTCGTTTCGTTTGAGAGAGCAAAAATCTAATTTGGGTACACACTGCTTAAGCATTCTGAGTGAGTAGTATGCACATTTCAATGGCAGTGTGCAGTAGGTTGTGATGCAGCACGAGAAACTCACACATGAAAAAAAAATCGATTTGTCGTAAAAAGAAAGCTATCTGGCTGTAATTGAATGCAGTGCGTGTACATTTTTTACTTTTCCCTATCGTCCGAGCTCTTCTCTGGTCACTGTGTCGGTTTTTTGCGTCCGATTCGGCACAGAATGTATTATTAAATATCTCATTAGTTTTGTCATTTTATGGTACCCTGGCCTGTACCATGGCGTTGCCTGAAGGATTGCGTTTCTATAGTAAAGAATCCATTAAATATGGATCGTGTGCGGACTTTATGTGCGACTATAAATTTTGAACAAAGCTTCGCACGGTTACGCGCTTTCCATGCAGGATGCGAGCTACAGGGGGAGGTGGGAGTATGTAAGATTTTTTGTTGTCTTAGTACCTTTTTCCTACCAATTGGGAACGCACGATAAAGGAGGATCTGCTCTGTGTGATGGGAACGGGGCTCAGCTTAAGAGAAAAAAGCTTAGATTGCACGCTCGTTTCGCGCAAAAATGCCTTTCGGCGTTGCCTTTGGATAAGGTTTGTAGGTGTACGTAGGCACAGCGAGTTTTAACGGTAAGAAGCTTTGGGCTTTTTTGTGTTGGCAAAAATTTTGCACAATCCTTCCGAAGCCATCGAAGCTTCCTAAACCGACCAATCGTAAACCATGTGGAGTAATAAACTAAAAATGAAAGCATTTCCTTCTCACTGACTTCTCGACTCGACAGAAGTCCCTCCGCTTACTGGCGCGTTGGCAGCAGCTGAAAGGTTTTTTGGTGTCCCATGATTACTTTTACAGCCGGGTTATGGCAAGTCGGTAGAATGTTTTAATTTGTGCTCGTTTATTTCTTCTTCTTCTGCCCACCAGTCACTTGCGGAACAGCTCGTTGCTCTTGGATGCACGCCTGGAGAAAATGGACTCAAACACAGCATTGCGGAAATATTTTATTTATTCATGCATGACTGCTTTGAGCACGGTCATGAGCGGTACGGTAAAACACCGAAAGTCATTTTTATTAGTTTCACTGCAAATAAAGCATGTGCAGAACGGCAACATGCGTCGGCAGTGGAGCAACCAAATTTACCAACGATCTGAATACCTGTTTTGTCTTGCTTAAGTGACAAATTAAATGAACCAGCTTTGCTTTGTGAGTGTTATGTATAGCAATCGACTAAGCGTTGGAGTAAGTTGCAAAATATTTATTGATTCTATCAAAACGTGTCATGTCCTGTTTTCCATTTGCCATTTTTTAACCTGGTGAAAGGTTGAGTGAAAATGTTTTTTAGCTTAACAGTAAAGAGTGATCTAAAAAAACCACCCTACAACGTTTTAAAATTCCTCCCACCGGGCGTAGTGTAGCTCAGTCATCCCTGAAATAACTTCCTTTCCGTGAACCATAAATCGCACCCTTAGTATTTACACACCGGGACCAGTGCCGCCCAGTATGATGCGTAAGCAATGAAAAAGCGGAAGAATTTAAATCGAAAATGTTCACTTATTTGATACCGGTCTACAGAATTGGCGCACCCTTTTCGTGTTATGACCGAACAGGTTTGTAACTGATTAGTTACAGTGCGTACCGTTTACTGTTAAGCGAATCGGATAAACATAATCTTTCAAACGTTTATGTTATTTCATCACACGCCGTGCTAGTGACGATTGTTCTTCTAGAGACACGTTGGCCGGATGGTTGATGGTTTGTTCAAATTAAAGCAGCCATTAATCACATAGCAGGGAGTCAACTATGTTCGAAGGACGAAAATGCAAAGCTGGGATAAAGGGAGTAAAGAGCGCTAGAATGCAATTTTAAAGGTTTTTGCTACAGGAACGGGAAATCATTTGAAAGAGAAGAAATCTCAATTTGTCAAACAGGACCCGTGTTGACATTTTCGGTCAATTGAATAACGTGTTAGGAGGAAGCAATCTATCTGCAAAGAGAAAAGAGAAATTGGGAAGAAAATAGTAGTGGCTCAGAAACTATCTGTTCAGAGGCAGCTACGGTGGTCTTTTCTGCTCGGACTACAGCCGGTCACCTTTACGACATAAGGTGTAAAACTGTCACATCATGACCATTACAACCAACATCATCATCATCATCATCAGTAACGTTGGAGTGTTCGTAGAAGAAAACCGCTATTGAACAGTGTTGGACAATGGTTGTTGTGGTTCCGGTGAAATGAAATGTCATTCGATCCCGGAAGTGTCGTTCGGTTTTGTTCATGCATCCCATCTCCTGGCAATGCCGGAATTCTTTCTTTTGCCCAAGCCTGAAGTGCAGAAATTATTGTTCCGGACAGATGTCGCCAGGCAAACAATTGAAAATTGTTCTTACTGCTCGCTGGTTATCAGTCCCCACTTTCCGACTGTGGCAGCCTCTCGGCATCGGTATTGAAGTGCCATTTTGTCTGGCTTGACATCGCCATCTCATCTCGAGGTAAAAGCTGCTCGAGAAGGCGCTGGGTTGGATTGCCACAGGCATCACATTTGGACGATTGAGTGAAAACACATAGCGATGGATGAAATATTACTTATGTTTACTTTGCTTTTACACAAATCAATACGAGCTGTTGTTCATCACTCATACACTCGATGCGGTAAAGCATGCACAGAACGGGCAGGAGTATTGACACATCCACACAAACTGGTGGGGTATTTACGCTAGCGAGCGTTCTTCTGAAGGAACTGACTGGGACATTTGAACCTATTTTGGACACTACCACCGAGATGGGAAAGAAGAGTCTGTAAGAAAAATCTGGTCAACACGCTCGTTTGTTGTGCAATTTCGATGCACCTTTTCCAGTGTGAAGCTCGTGTGTGGACCCGAAGCTAGAATGTTTGAGATGTTTGTTGTCATTCCTTTCATTTTTTGCAAACAATGTTTGCATTCGTGTGCCTGGGAGAGACACTAGAGAAAGGCAAAGGGAATGAGAGAGAGAGAGAGAGAGAGAAAGAAAAAGAGAAAGTGAGAGAGAGCTAGAGGAAGGGGGTGTGCTTGCATAAACATGCTTCTACCGCTGCCGTGGTTCTTGGAGGTTGAAGTGAAAAGGAACAATGGTCGTGAGATACGCTGTGTAGAACAACAGCTTACGAACGTGAAAGTGCTTGTAAACATAAATGGTGGAAGCAGAAATAAGTAACTGGGAGGTCTGACGTGTCGTCCATCCCAAGAAAGCTAAAAGGCAGGAAGGAACGATGGCACCGGAAATCATATTGTCCATCAATCGGTAAGGTTGACCTCCGGTGCCTTTGGTAGATCCGTTTTCTTGTGAGCACAATCTAACCATCTCTTTCTTGCTGATCGGATGAAGCTCAATCTTCGAAGCTCTAATTGAATGGATTGTTATATTTCCCGAGAGGTTTTGGATTGATTTGAGTCGGACGAGGACCCTGGTTTTCTTGGCGGCCATACCCTACCAACCGAATATCAGGATGCTTTGGCACGAAGGTAAACAAATAAGATTGTCTTTTTCCGGTTCATCCATCTTTGCTGCTTTCTTTCCGAAACAGAATCGTTCCGAGGAACCATTGCAGGGGACAATCCGATGCTGTGAGTTGATAAAATACAAGGTCAGAGGGCAAAAGTGAGGTTAATAAATGTACTTACGTATAGTTCATGGCGCAAAGGTTATATTTCTCCTTCGAGGAGATGGATGAACGAGACGAATGAAGCCTTGGGATGTGCAAATGATAAGAATTGAATTAATCATTTGATTAATCATACCAGCTGGTTGGATGAAATGTAAATAAAACATTGTATTTAATTTAATAGGATATCAGTAGATTGTTACATTTACGTTTAAATATATGTCCCTTAAATAACATAATATCATGGTTTTAATAAAAACATGTTTTTTTTTATGTAGCTTTATGAAAAAATTTACCAAATTAAATCATTTGCACTGATATTCCATTTTATGTCAGGCAGAGGCAACCAGCCGAACGGACAAAGTAAACATATATCAGTCGCCTGGAGAGCTTTCAGACGGTCTACCCTTGCTCTCCTGCCCTGCCTTGCACACGTTCCAGTCGCGCACCTTGAAGCGAACCTCGTCCAAGCTTATTAATACACACCTCTTTTCCGTTCCTAAGCAAACAGCTAAACACCGACCTTGCGCTCCCGACGAACGCTTCCTGTGTTACAAGCAATCTCGGAACTAGCTCAACCAAAGCCCATTTCCTTTCGAGGCTCGGTTGCTTGAGACGCTCCAGTGGATGCGATATTTGTCGTGAAATTAAATTCGAAAGCAACTGTTTGCACATCGGGCCTGCACCAGTACCAGCACACCAGCAGTCGGAAGTACGCCGGATGGTCACGGGCTATTATCTACCACGACGTGGAGTTGTATCACGAATTCTTTCCCACTATTCGCCCTGTCAAGGCGGCGGTAGATAGAAGGATAATCAATATGTTCCTGCCATTGCGGCCTGAAGCAACAACTATCCTTAGCGGAACATTCATCAAACCATGCGAATCCGCCCGTTTCCACGTGCAGCTCGAACCTACGGCAACGGCTTGAACAAATATTTGCCAGTACCGGAGCATGTTTGCAAACGAAGCGAGTAGAAAAGGACGGTAACACTCATTTGGGGCCGGTACTGGTGGCAGTGCGAAAAGAAATTTCATCACTTTGTTATTATTCTAAACAAATTTGAGGTATTAATTTAGCCATCCTGTAGCATTTTTCTGCAAACCGGAAGCTCTATTTCACGCCGCCCGACCGTCATACGAACCCATCATACCCATTAGTTTTGCCTTCGCCTTTCGAGTGCGGGGTTAACTTATTGCTTTCGCGTATCAACAAGGGCTCCCAGCTCCTTTCCTTTCGCAGCGGGAATGAGTGTGTACCCAAGATTCTACGAACCTTTTGGGGAAAAAGAGTGGAGATTTTTCTGCTCCGGAATTCACCAAAAATGCCGTCGTTCCTTCTTGCAACCCACCGATAGAATTTAATTATAAAAGGAA
>KZ063819.1:13415-37383 GCA_002091835.1 Anopheles maculatus | reverse complement strand
ATCGAGAACGGAAGAGCTGTACCGCGCACCTCGAAGATGAAATGGTTGTCACCTTTCTTGGAAAAGTCGGGAATCTTGCGTGTTGGTGGCCGGCTTCGCAACACACAAATGGCACACATTTCGGCAAAGCATCGTATACTACTCTCATCCAACTAGAGATGTGTACACTGAGTAAGAGTGAGTGAGTGAGTTAAAAACCACAAGTGAAAGTATGGTTTCAAATCAGCAAAAAGAATTTATTTCACTCTTTATACTAACTCACTCTTTATACTTACTCACTCACTCTCTGTGCCGACTTCTAACTCACTCTTTTCGGTTTATACTCACTCACTCACTCTTTTCGGTTTTAACTCACTCTTTTCATATTATAATTACTCTTTTCTAATACGAAAAGAGTGAGTTAAAGCCGAAAAGAGTAATTATAGTATGAAAAGAGTGAGTTAAAACCGAAAAGAGTGAGTGAGTGAGTATAAACCGAAAAGAGTGAGTTAGAAGTCGGAACAGAGAGTGAGTGAGTGAGTGAGTGAGTGAGTGAGTGAGTGAGTGAGTGAGTGAGTGAGTGAGTGAGTGAGTGAGTATAAACCGAAAAGAGTGAGTTAGAAGTCGGCACAGAGAGTGATTATAAACAGGATATTAAATCTTGTTTGGAAAATTATTTTTTAATGAATCTTTAAAGAGTGAGTTAAGGATTTAAATCGTTATAGTTAATCTTTTACTCTGATTTAAATCACTAAAAAGAGTGAGTTTTCTTATCTCTACATCCAACCATCCATTGGCGGTATTAATGGCAGTGTCATACCCCGACCGATACTTACATGCTGATCCGGACTTCTGGCTGTTCGGTGCTGCACATGAGCTTTGTCGCATCCATGACATGCTAAAGTGCAGCGATCGTGATCGACGTGAACTGTTCAACTGGTGTGCGAACGAGGATTTCAGTGGAAATTCATTCCACCACGAGCGCCACACTTCGGAGGGTTGTGGGAATCTGCAGTGCGGTCGGCGAAGCAGCACCTCATACGCACGATAGGAAGCACGAGGCTCACTCAGGAGGGTATAATTACAGTGTTAACACAGGTCGACCAGTGCTACACGACCTTTGATCCCGCTTTCAAATGAACCGTCGGAAATGGAAGCGCTCACGTCGGGTCATTTTTGGTAGGGTCGAACATGCCAGCGTTACCGCAGGTTGATAGGAGACAGGTTGCGTCAAACAGGTTGAAGTAGTTTGAAGTTTTGCAGAAGCACGTTCAGAGTATTTGATCGCGTTGGTATCCGGAATACTTACAATAGCTACAGGCCCGCGCAAAACGATTCATGACCCATCCGGTACCGGCTAGAAATAGGGCAACTGGTAATCATAAAGGATGATAACATACCACCTACTTCATGGCCAATGGGACGGATAATAGGTGTGCATGCGGGAAAGAATAAAGTAGTGCGTGTAGTAACGCTGCGCACAGCGTTAGGGAAACAAATCGTACGCGCAGCAAATCGATTAGCAGTTCTACCAAAGCAAATCAGTAACAATTCAGAGGAACAGGTTGATAGTGGCACTGAGTAGATACTGCAAACCACGCTACATTGTTTACATTTAGCTGTCACTCGAAACCATACACAAATACTCACATACACTTCTACATTCACACGGAACGTCAGGAAATAAAAGTTGCATGGAATGCATAATGAATTAGTCGCATGAATTCAGAAATTGCATGAAAATTGTTGTGTTTGCTTACTCGTTTATTTCCTCAAAGATTTGCGTCCGTCTTGTTTCGTGGTTGTAGCAAAAGAGAGCGCTTCACTCACGTTGACAGTTCGGTTGAAGAGAGTTGATCTTGGACAGGGTTGCCAACAAAAATTTAAACAAGTTCCTTCTTTGGTGGCCGGAAATGTGAGATTTATAATTAGGATAATTTCATACATTATTATTTGAATTAAGACGAAGAATTTGAATCGGAGAATGTAGACATATACACACATACCACTGGACTTTACGGAATTGACAACTACAAGTTAGGATTAGGACAAAGTCAGAATGAATTATAAATGAACTCGTATGGAATTGAAATGAACTCGGACTAGTGAATAAACTTTACTAACTGAACGGCGCGAAGATTGTACGGTTTTTCTAGCTTACATTTCCAATATCACAAACCAGTAATTCCGGGAGAATTTTCGTCGTGAGAATTTCTCACAGTTGATTTTCTATGGCATTGGTGTAATAATATTGGTTGAAGCACACAAGGTGTATAAATGTATACACCTTGAAGCACATATGTCAAATGTTTATGTAAAAGGAAGCTAGCTAGGAAAGAAGACGTCACAATCCAGTTCCCCGGAAGCGCGGCAAGAGGCTGCATGAATCAATAGGCACGCTTGAAACAGTAGTAACGCTGCGCACAGCGTTAGGGAAACAAATCGTACGCGCAGCAAATCGATTAGCAGTTCTACCAAAGCAAATCAGTAACAATTCAGAGGAACAGGTTGATAGTGGCACTGAGTAGATACTGCAAACCACGCTACATTGTTTACATTTAGCTGCCACTCGAAACCATACACAAACACTCACACACACTTCTACATTCACACGGAACGTTAGGAAATAAAAGTTTCATGGAATGCAAAATGAATTAGTCGCATGAATTCAGAAATTGCATGAAAATTGTTGTGTTTGCTTACTCGTTTATTTCCTCAAAGATTTGCGTCCGTCTTGTTCCGTGGTTGTAGCAAAAGAGAGCGCTTCACTCACGTTGACAGTTCGGTTGAAGAGAGTTGATCTTGGACAGGGTTGCCAACAAAAATTTAAACAAGTTCCTTCTTTGGTGGCCGGAAATGTGAGATTTATAATTAGGATAATTTCATACATTATTATTTGAATTATTATTATTAGACGAAGAATTTGAATCGGAGAATGTAGACATATGCACACATACCTCTGGACTTTATGGAATTGACAACTACAAGTTAGGATTAGGACAAAGTCAGAATGAATTACAAATGAACTCGTATGGAATTGAAATGAACTCGGACTAGTGAATAAACTTTACTAACTGAACGGCGCGAAGATTGTACGGTTTTTCTAGCTTACATTTCCAATATCACAAACCAGTAATTCCGGGAGAATTTCGCACAGTTGGTTTTCTATGGCATTGTTCTTGTTCTTTTTTTCCTCTTCTCTCATGGAGTATGTTGACGCACAGACGTCCAATTAATACATGACGAAACTTGTCGGTAAATATTTGTTCAAATACAGTGAGTAACGCGTGATTGCCAGGGGTACTCAATGAAACTTTACAATCGGAAAAATTGTGGCAATAGGCTCTCTCTCTACGCTTCTTTCCGCTCAAAGCCTCTTGGCGCGAAAGTCGCATAGCGACATTCTGGTAATTACTTTTCCGATCTGCTACCTTTGCAAGGCAGCGTACGTTAATTCCGCTATTGCTCACAGGCCATATTACAGACAGGCAGGTTATATTACATTTTTGTAAATTGAAACAAATGCAGCTTCGAGACTAACATGAATAAACATCACCCGAAAAATTGCCTGCTAGATGAGTTTTGAAATCGAAAGTTTAGTATGAAACCATCTCAGCACACATTGGAATCATCGGTTGGAAAAAGTAATATAATAACGTCAGCATGCTTTGAAACTATTTCTCATCAAGCTCAAGTGTGCAACGGAAGCATTTTCACTGTGTCTGATCGAGTTACGGATTTCTTGAAGATGGCCAACCAAAAGCTCAACGACTGTAGTGGATTTGCGTTCTTGGAGCACCTTACTCTTGGGTTAATGAAAACACTCAAAAAGCTTCCACGAGTGAAGAACGTGAAGATTGATGCTGCCGCGCCTTGCAAAATGGCGGATATCAAGGCCTGGGAAACGACTAACGGCGTACATTTACCAGACGACATGAACCGTTTCTACATGTCGACCGAAGGATTCAACAATTTTCAACAACAATTCATTTGGTACACAATTTTCTCCAGCATGGTCACATCGTCTTTGTCTAGTAAGTGTGGAGCCAATAGCAGGAAAAGTTGCTCAGCCCACCCTGGCAGGCCACTGCTGGCAAAGGCTAATTGCCAACACGGTAGTCCGAGATGTACGATGTTCATGCGTAGATAAGCCGAAAATGAGTCCGCCAACAGGGTCCATTGTAAAGTCTTCCTTTCTACAAGGTAAATTTCCGGGCAAGTTGTCTCCGGCGTCCTGTATACGAGGTAAATGATGCCCAAGTCTAGGATGCGGTCGAGCTCGAACATTCTACCCGGTACGTCCAAATTAAGGTTCCTAATGTGCGTCAAAATGGCGGATATCAAGGGCTGGGAAACGACTAACGGCGTACATTTACCAGACGACATGAAGCGTTTCTACATGTCGACCGAAGGATTCAAGGTGACCTGGACTTTCCGATATTCGAGACACGAACAAATACGTGTAGGACACTTAAACATTCCGAAATTGACACACATCCGGAACCTTAATTTTACGTACCTGTTAGAATGTTCGAGCTCGACCGCATCCTAGACTTGGGCACCATTTACCTCGTATACAGGACACTTGAGACAACTTCCCCGGAAATTTACCTTGTAGAAAGGAAGACTTTACAATGGACCCTGTTGGCGGACTCATTTTCGGCTTATCTACACATGAACATCGTACATCTTGGACTACCGTGTTGGCAATTAGCCTTTGCCAGCAGTGGCTTGCCAGGGTGGGCTGAGCAACTTTTTCTGCTATTGGCTCCACACTTACTAGATAAAGTCGATGTGCCCATGCCGGAGAAAATTGTGTACCAAAAAGTGCAGCCCCCTTGTAATGTTTTGGATCAGGACATTTTTCGGACAAATGCACGGGGCACGCGCACGACCAAGAAATAATGCTAGAATGCTAGATTGTTTGATTCTCTTTCCAACGACCAGCTTTCTCTTCAAGAAGTCATGTTTTGGCCTGATTCAATCTTAATAAATTTTTTTGTTCTTTAGAATAATTCAATGGACATTCATTTCAAAAACCTTCTTCTTCTTCTTTTAATTCACTACAATCTCGTAAGGTCTTGACCTACCATATTACCGGTTTTCTATGACTTATTTGTTACCCTTAGCTGGATAGTCAGTCCTGCGGACGGGGGGTCCGATTGGATTCGAACCTCGGTCCTGCCGTGTGAAGACCGGCGCCGCCATCGTATACATCACCGAGCCGCCCCAAAAACCAATCCCTAATAAATTAGTTGTTGCGGTTCGATAGGACCGTACCAGTACCAGTTAAATACCAGTTAAAGCCTATCACGATCCCGAGAAATCCCATTCCTGACAGTCATATCACGAGCAAATCTGATCCCAGATCCAGATCCCACATATCCGAATCCGGACTGCGCCGATCAAAGATCAGGATCTGGGTTCCGAGAACTAGTGAGAAAAAGGGTAAGTGATACTTGTGTAGATGTAGAAGATATCATCTAACTGGAAATCTCTTCTTCTTTCTTGGCCTAACGACCTCTTAGGTCATGGCTGCTATTTCTGGCTTACTAGACTTATTATTACCGCATAGTTGGATAGTCAGTCCTCACTATGGGGGAACAGATGAGACTTGAACCCCGGTCCTGCCGTGTGAATACCGGCGCCGCTATCGCATTTACCTCCGGGTTGTCACCGAATCGGTAAAATCTCAACCGATCAATGGTAGCTGCTGAGGTAATCTTACCTATTCGTGCACCGTAAAGTAAAGGTAGTACACAAGAAATATGATTACGTTCCCATTTTGAATATTTATTCACTTTTTTCTTGTTGTTTGGTATGGTTGCTATACATATAACTTAGGTGCAAATGTATGGTCAACACAGAAGTCCCACACTATTATGCTTTGCAATGTGTGGTTTTATTTGCATAAATATTACATTTCTCAGTTTTAGTTTAACCCATCACCGCCCATCAAGCTGCTGGTACGACACATACATTTTTTCTTTGTTTTGTTAAATGGATAATGCTGCTGCTTATTTGTCTCAAGTGTTGCGTTACATACTTTCGACGACTTCATCTCCAGTTATGCGTTCCCATCCATGGTATGGCAAACGGATACATAATTTTATTGTTTCGTTTTTTGTTCCATTTTCCATGTTCTGTTAAGTTAAACCACATACACATTGAACACATCCATATCGTTGTAACGCGCGAAGGTTTGAAAAATGTTCCAGATACATACGTTTGCCGCGCTACAGGTGCGTGAAGTTTGTCTGCTTGCGATTCACTCTAATCGTATCGTTTTCCTTTAGCTGATGTTGAGATTTTAGGTGGTTAATGCTCTTCATTAGAGTGGCATTTTCGCCATGTTCATTTCTACAGTACATTGGTAATATATTGTTTGAGTTTGAAATTGTCCTTTGCAGTTGGTACAGTTGGTAAGCTGTGTTTGTTTGCTTTAGTAGTCTTCTGTTTTTGAGTACGGCATTACTGTCTTTCTAATGATTATCTATATCACGTTCTATAACCGGTCTATTGCATTATCCGCTTCTACACATAATACGTTTTTTTTATCCGGAACAATAAAAATTAGTCGTTTCAAGCGACAGCTTGATATGCATATATGAACAGCATTCAAGAAAATGGGAAAATAATTAACGAAAAATATGAAATCGCATCAGACGGCAGCAGACAAGAAGTTGTTTTAGTTGTAGTAAAATTATTTCTTTCCGGTTTTGTTACTTTCCGTACTTAGCGGATTGCTGATGTGTGAGTAATTGGAGCCATTTTGCACTATAAGGATCACTAATATTCTCATGTTGTTTATTCTCAACTTTATTTGGTCTTAGGTGTTTCCTTCGTTCTGTTTCTGTTTCGGTTAGTTGACCAGTTTTGTTTTTACACTTACAACACACACACACAAATTTGCTTTTAGGGAAGTACTTCTGGACTCATGTTTTTTTTTCCTGTTGTTGTGTCAGCTGTATCAGCCATCATCTTGCCGATGGAGTTTGCAATATACACAAATATGGGAATTCCTGGAACTAGTGGCAGGAGGAGCACTGGAGCGCTAGGTGCACTAGAGTAGTCGTACGAGAGGTTTACCCACGAGTAATAACAATTATGTATGATTTCCGCCCAAGTTTTACACATGTATATTATGAGAGCATTACGTGACTGGGTGTAAGTCTGCGTGTGTGTGTTTTGAACGTTCTTTACAACATTCAACAGCTGTATCATACAGCACGGTCTCACGAACGATGTGCGACAGGACACAGGACAGAGAGGGAACAGAGAAGCTATAACCTAAACACTATCAACCTGAACTTTGTTGCCAAACCGTCGTTTAGATATGGAGTTTAGAGAGAAAACGTTCAACGTCGTCCGCCATTCTATCCGCTACTAAATTCATTTAACGCTTGCAATAGCATAATAAATAACACTTTCTGAAGAAATAACCTATCCGTGTACGATTCTGATTCCGAGAGCTGGATTCCGTGCTCGAAATACAGTGTCTCCAATCCTGACATTCAGACACCTTGAAATCTAACGATTGTTTGACATTGAGAATGATTTTCTTTACCTAGAGGCGACTGGACAATCATGACAACGAAAAATGTTTACCAAAATACCAAAGCTTTAAATGATTTGTACAGCGTAACTAGTATGATCTCTCTGTAATTGTCGAATAAATCGTACATTTGTATTGACAGAACTTCACTGTTGTAAACTTGTAAAGCAAAAGGATGCTGCCACTGCATTTTATTTGTGTGTTTTCTTTTGTTATGTCTGGTAAATGGGAAGGCGTGAGAGATGCAACCGGATTGTCTATCTAGCTTAGGGCTGAATAAAAACGGTCTCAAAGTTGAGCAATTGTTCGATTTCAAAGTGTCCTGAATTCTGTTTGAGACACTGCACATAGCGTGTGTAAAGAGTTGAGAGTTTTTTTTGCGTTCGTTGAATAATAGGATAGGGCACGGTTTAAGTTCTAAATATATATATATATGTATATGTATGTATGTATATATTTATATATGCTTCTGTTTCATCATTTAGTAATCATCCTAGCATTTGCGTAACGAGTTTGGTTTGATGGGTTTGTTTTTGTTTGTTCTTACAAGCGTAACGAGCAGCTATGTCTTGCGATTTTAATTGATATTCGGTTTGGCGATACGGCGATATGCCGTTCGCAATAAATAACGATGCCTATACGTAATTATAAGGTATATAAGTATGCTTACAATGTATGTATCTATGTATATGTCCGGTTGTACTTGCAGACACACATTGTGAGATAAGAAGTAATCGGACAAATAAAGCAAGAAACAATCGAAATCTTAACAGACCGCAAACCTGCACAAAATATTAGTGCTTTTGCGGCATCATTTAAACTAACGCACTTATTTGACTTCTTCACTGATAATAATCATATCAATACCTAATCACATTGTACCGGGAAACGATTGGTTTTGTAATGAAATTGTACACACCCATCTTAATAGCTAGGCGGCTGTTTGCTAATCATAAGAATTAGTAACTATAAACAATGCAACTTGCAAATTTCGGGGTGTAAGCGAAAAGTTATACATCAAGTAAGAGCTGCATAGTTGCTTCACTCACCGCTTGCCCATTATTCACTCACGACACTCATTGCGACACCATATGTACGCAGTTCGCCCCAGTCAGGTGTCCCCAATTGCTTAAAGGATGTACTCAAAAAGAGCAAAAAAAAAAAAGGATAAAGTAGTTTGCAATATCTGCTACCATTCTCAACTATGCTGCATTCAACGTTCCAATAATAATCACTAGCATTCGTGGAAATGTAACAAGCTAAAGAGTAGATGTCCTATTAGATTGGAGATGGTCTATTTCTATCGATTACATGACACCTTTCGGTAGCTTATAAATAAACGCTTTCAGTGGAATGTTTTCGCTTCCTAACTTCCAACGAACAAAAAAAACAAATGAATACAATAGCCATTAACTTAATAACGCTCCATACAGCTGATTGTGACGTCTCCATTGCATTTAGATGTTCCCCAGGGAAACTGGTTTTCAATATCGGCGAAGGTGTTAATATCTACACATTTCAATCTGACAGTACTACCATTTTGTATGATGAACTTTCTTCTGGGGCCGTACGAAATAATACCTTTAACTGATGCAACAAATACAACTGTATCAGTAAACACACCAAGCGATAGACACTTGGAGCGGAATCAAATTTGCACGAGTCAACCTCGTGCTGAATACTAGCTCTCCGTTGTGATCTATTTAACTACCAACAACAACAAAAAAAGGATAATACTTGTTTGCTTGTTTGCCTTACAGGGTCTATGCGTCACTCTCCTAGAGAGAGTGTAAGAAATTGTTTACGATGATTGTATATAAATAGAATACTACTATGCGTGGTTTGTCTGTGAAGAGCTACTGCAGCGTTCGTGAACTCCATACACAGCTGCAAGGAAAGTCCCTGTGCCATTTTGAAGAATGCGTTTTCCTCAAATTCAAAACAATCGTTTCGATGCTACATTTACAATATTACACCTATAACAGTGGGCTTAATTTTCTTTGTTAATATTTGCTAAGGTTCTGCTGCTGCTGCTGCTACTGTGGCGTTGCCCTGCTGCTGCTGTCCATGTGAAATGCTCGCATCATTAGCTGATTATTGTTGCATTGATTAATATCGTTATTGTTACTCATAGTATTTTCGTTATTACAGTTATTGTTATTATAATTAGCATTATAATTATTGATTTTATTGTTGTGATATCGCTTACTGTTGTTGTTGTGTCGATCGTTCTCAGCACCGTCCGCTGGTTGTCTGCACTCATCGTTGTAGCCATATTCCGTCTGACAGAGGGTGCCGCTGACGACGGTGTCCGGGTCGATACACCATGCGAAACCACGGACTAAGCCGTCTCGATTTAACGAGTCATTATGGGCTTTGGTGAAAGTTGCAGAAAGCCCTGCTGCCCGTTATACATTTCCTTAACACGGCGTGGTGAAAAGTTGAAGAGAGATATATAAAACACGCACTAGGCGTAACAGGCACCAAACACTACCATAGGTGAGGGAAATTGTTTCTCTAGAATACGACTAACGGAAAAAGAACCAAAAAATATTTATCATGCTGGACATTTTAAATCAAGCTTAAACTAATAGCGAATAAAACGGAAAATTACACAATAGCAGGACGCAATGTACAGTTTCACATACAACATAAATTTCAATAAACGATACATTTCTTTCGCTTCACAAACAATACAACATAACTTTAAAGAATCAATAAAATATACAAATACATATATATAAATAATGAACAATTTTCAAGCACGCTTGATTTCAAAAAAATGATCTCAAAACATTACATAAATCGTTGCACAATTACATATTTCATTGTTCTAATTAGAGATATCATTTGGTATGATACTTGATAGTTGACATTCTAGCCGAGTTTGTTGTAAGAGATAAATCATACAGTGACCGTCAAATTAAAGAGCCCATCTCTTCCTTTTTTCGTTTTTACAATTTTACAGGAAGTCAATAATAAATCAGCAAGGCTAATAAAGCCAAACGGCTCAAATTTGCTGAAAAATATGCTGTTAAGCGCCTAAACTTTCAGAGAATAGTTCTTTGGCTAGATTGAAAATTTGAACTGATTAATCGAAAGCTTTCGAACCGTGTTTGATACAGATTGGACGAAGGCATCTTGCATCTTGTAGCAGCTCCGAGAGGCCAAACAAGGGTATATTAATTATTAAAATTTTCTTTAATTTGTAAAATAAATAATTTGATTTTATCCAATTTAAATTGCACTATTTGACTCATTAAAAAATCGGGCTAAAAACTGAGGAATGGGGAACACATTATTGTGCCGGCCACTGTACATGACAAAGAACTGTTTTCAGGAGTAGGATGGATATAGATATAATTTAAATGAATATAAAGTATACATCTTCTTAGTACGGCACGTAAAACAAGTGGCGCAACGATATTAACTTTTACGTTGTCGATCTCTTTTACACGGGGACAGAGTACCCTCCACTGAAACATAACGTAGCTTACACTCGATTCGAGCGTTACACGCGAACAGTAACACGTAAAACACCCGCAATGAAATGGGAATGATTTTGGCAAAGCACATAATAAGGAAAAGAATTACATATAAACCGTTTTACACACATAAAGTCGTCACGTATCAAACAATCAATAGTTATGCACAAAACAAGACAAAAAAAAAAATAGAAAGCATATCAGGACCGACTATCATGATGTACAGCTACTGTGTGTGTGTGTGTGCTTATGATGGTGGTGTGTTAACTAGCAGTTGCGGGAGATTTGCCGTTCTTACCGGACGACACGAACGGGCCGACGTAATTGCTCGGAAACAGACCGGTGGTGCCGTTCAGTTCACCGCGCCACCACTCCGGCTCATCCCGGCCGAGCACGCTAATGATATCGTCCTTCTCAAAGGACAGCTCGTCGTCGTTCAGTGCTTTGTACGGGTACAGTGCGATGACTTTATCTACAGATTTAAAAACAATTTTAAGTTTACATTACTAACTAATAGCGCGGTGCGTAAGACCTGACCATTGCTGCAAGCTACCTACCGAGAATAGTTTCCGTCAGCTCTACCTTGCTCGCCGACACGGGCGTGTTGCGGCCGCTGTTTCGTCCACCCTGCAATATCTTGACGTACGTCGCCGGGAACCAACCAATCTGGCGGCGACGTCCTTTTGCCTACCAAACATAAGCATGTTCACGTTAAATTATTGCGTTTATAACGGGGAAAGCTAAGTGGCGAACCAACAAACCATACCTGTAATTCACCTTCCCACCAACCGGAATCGGTCTTTTTTCTTATCATTATTAGCTGACCGCGCTGTAGTGACAGCTGCTCGGAGCTGGTCGCCTCGTATGGGGCAATCACCTGTGCCACTTCGCCCTTCCGCCGGAGACTGGGTGTGGCCGATGTCATGGACATGGAGGAGTAACGAATGTTTTCTTCGTTCGCTGCCGCACCTGGCGGTGGTTGAGTATTGATCTGGGACACTTCCGAATCGAGCTCGGCCTGATTTCGTGCATCCTCGGCGTCCTGAGTATTACTGCCGGCGGCGGTGGTTGATTGCTTGCGCTTAATGTCCTGCTCGTACGATTGCGCTGCTTGTGGCTGGTGTTGTTCCGGTTCCTGGTGCGCAGGTTCCTCATTATATGTCGCTTGGTTGCCGTTCATTGTCTCCTGTAAGCAAATAAAAAACAGTTAGATGTCTGGTAAATAAGGTACACTGAGCGAAACAAAAGTTGAACCTTCATTTGTATGGCAATATGCTTGAAAAAAGTAAAAAAATGGTAGGGAAACATAGGAGTCAACATGATATGATAAGAAACAGAATATACGGTCTAGCGCCGTATTGTGATGAATCGAGGTACGAAGGGCACGGAAGAAAACATGTAGCGAAGTTGCCGAGAGCAAAGCTGGGACATCAAATCAATCTAGAAGAACTTCGGCAAAAAGATTGGGCTAAAGACCGTTGATCTTTCGCGAGATGTCTGTCCTATTAACCGGATAAAGTATAGAAGTATAGAAGGTGAATGAAGCTAATGAAGTATCTTTGCACCCATACGCTACCGATCACAACACAATACCGAATGTCTTCCTATACCTGTTGGCTATCAATTCAAAGGTGAGAGGAGGACAAGCCGAACGTCCTAATTCCAATGATAGAAACTCAGTTAATATGCATATTATTGTGACAATTTCGATGTACAAAAAGATTTCGATGAAAGCTTTCATTGGCAGCCGGAATTAAACAAGGCTGCAGAATGAGGATTATAATATCGAAATGCGATAAATAAGCTTAAGCGATCACGATCACGGAAACTTCTCCACTCAAAATACCTGTCGCGACGGACGAAGCTGGGACTGTAGAAAACCTTTGTAGTCCCAGTACTCACATAAGCCTCTGAGACATGGACTTTGTCCAGAACTGACGAAACCCTCTTAGCCGCGTTCGAGAGGAAGATGCTCAGAAGGATTTTTGGCCCCGTATGTGTGGAAGGACAATGGAGGAGCCGCTACAATGACGAGCTCTATGAGCTGTACGGTGATCTCACTATCGTGCAGCGAATTAGGCTCGCCAGGCTCCGGTGGGCTGGTCATGTCATGAGAATGGCACCGGACGACCCAGCCCGTAAAATCCTTTTAGGCCGTCCACATGGACAGAGGAGGCGTGGTAGGCCCAAACTGAGATGGAGTGATGGCGTTGATGCGTCCGCCAGAACGGCCGGGATAATGGATTGGCAGACGACGGCGCTAGACCGTGAGCGGTATCGAGGATTGTTGCAGCAGGCCAAGACCGCGAAGCGGTTGTAGCGCCTGATAAGTAAGTAAGTAAGTAAGTAAGTAAGATCACGATGAGTCGTTTCCGCTATCATAATGCCCCCTTGCTACAGATTTCTTCGGAAGCTACCTAGTTGGGTTTGTTGGAGGGAAATCCACTACTGACCAAATCTTCACTCTACGGCAGATACTCCAGAATTCCCGGGAGCACCAGACCCCTACGCACCACCTGTTCATGGACTTCAAGGCAGCCTATCATACCATAGATCGTACCGGGCTATGAAACATCATGCAGCAGTACGGTTTCCCTGCGAAACTGGTACGGCTGTTGAGGGCTACAATGGACGGTGTGCAGTGCAAGGTGAGAATGTTGAACATGCTGTCGGAATCGTTCGAATATCATAGGGGACTGAGGCAAGGGAAGGGACTCTCCTGTTTGCTGCTCAACAACGCTCTCTCTGGAAGGTGTCAGGCGAAGCGCGGGCTTCGACATCCGGGGGACGATTTTCACCCGGTCTCTCCAATTCCTTGGCTTCGCGGATGACATCGATATCATCGGGCGAACATCTGCGGCGGTGTGCGAAGCGTACACCCGACTAAAACAAGAGGCCGATAGGATTGGATTGAGAATCAATGCCGAAGACAAAGTACCTGCTTGCCGGAGGCTCTGACCGTGATAGAGCACGACTCGGAAGCAGAGTATTAGTTGACGGCGACGATCTCGAGGTAGTAGAGGAGTTTTTGCTACCTTGGCACGATCGTAACTAAGCAGCGAAACCCGAAGGCGCATTGTTCAGAGGAATCGTGCATACTACAGACTTCACAAACTCCTGAGATCCAGAAGAATCCAACAACGCACGAAATGCGCCATATATCACAAACTGATACGGTCGGTAGTCCTTTACGGGCACGAATCCTGGACTATGCTGGCGGAGGACGCTAATGCACTCGCCATTTTGGAACGACTTGTGCTACGGATTATCTTTGGCGGTGTATGCGAGCAGGGCGTGTGGAGAAGAAGAATGAACCACGAGCTAGATGTGCTGTTTGGCGATGTAGACATCCTGACGGTTGCCAAAGCCAGAAGGATACGGTGGTTGGGGCACGTGATGAGGATGCCAGACTCCTGCCCTGCCAGGAAGGTGCTCGTCAGCGTCCCGTTCGACACGAGACGTAGAGAAACACAGCGAGCTCGTTGGCTGGATCAAGTGAAGTCAGACCTGAAGAATATCGGTTGCAGCCGGTGGTGGAGGAGTGTAGCCATTGATCAATCGTTGATCAAAAATAAAATAGTATAATTTTTTTCTCCTAATCAGTCCTTCAAATTCAAGCTCGATCGAAAAAATGCGAAGACAGAGGTTTATAACAACATTTTAAATCCGAAAAGCAGATAATTTAAATCCGAAAAGCAGCATTTTAAATCACGGTAAGCAAAATAATGAGAATATTCCGTCAAAGGCACACAAAAACATTACATGTTCCTTCCTTAGTCTTGTTTCACTTGTTGTTATAATCTGTAATCATGCAAGAGTGTTTACTTACGCCTTCTTGCTTTTGCACGTAATTCGAAGGGAAAATGCCAGTCCGGTTGCCGATTGTGCCTGTCCACCAATCGCCCTCTTTCTTCGACACGGCAATCGTTTCACCTGCATCGAACACAAGATCACCTGCTTCCGCCGATTGGTATGCGTAGCACGCGACATAATATTCAACGTCACCGTTGCAAGTAGCCCTGAACCGAATTGTAAAGAATGGTGCGTAAGTATACATATTTTTTTTAACCTGGCTACTTTTACTACTTACTCTGTATTATCGTTCGCCGGCTGGAAGTCAGCGGCTGGTACGGTCGTGAAGTCCGCTGCCGGCTCACTGTACGCTATCGTTTCTGGAGCTGGAGGTTCTACCACGTTCAGGTTGCTGTCGACCTTTTCAACAAACGATTCCGGGAACCAACCGGTATGGCCATTTATTTCACCTGCCAACCATCCGGGTTCTGCATTCTGCTCTAGCGGTACCTGTATGTGAGTTAAGAAAGAATTTAAGGCACATGTCGAGGAATAGAAACCCACACGTCTAGTCACTTACCATCACAATATCACCAGGTTGGAATGAAATCTCGTCGCTGTTTCGGGCGCTAAACTCGTAGATCGCACGGTACTTCGTGTATCCTGGTGGTGTTTGCACATCGTTGCCGGTCCTGGTAGTGATGCTGGTTACCGGTGCAGGTTCGCTGTTGGTTACCGCGTGTGTTGTTGTATCCGAAGTGCCCCACGAGTTGCTTGTATCCCATGAGCTAGTGTACGATTCGTTTTTACGATTATTCTTCATCTCCAAGATCTGTGTTCGGAATTGAATAACATGTTAGGGTGATGTTGTCTCAATCGGGGCTCCCAGAGATACCAAATTACGGAATCAACGCATACCTGAATTCTCTGCATATCGTATTCGCCATATAGCTTCTCGCAGGCATCAATCAGATCGGTCAATTGCGACTTCAGCTCGATTAGCTGATCCCGGTTCAGATTAATATCCGTCGATTTGTTCTCAATCTGTTGCTTGGTGTTTTCTAGCTTGTCCTTCAGCTGCTGTATGACGATCTGCCGAGAAAAGCAAATAAGGTCATTTGTTTTGGGAGTTCATGAAAATTGCCACATCGGCCATTACCTGTTTGTTAGTAAACTGTAGCTGACTTTCCGTTTCGCCTGATTTGCTCTTCGCGTCAAGCTTAGCCTTCTCCTGGCTCAACTGCACCAACCTCTGATTCTGTTCCTTCACCTTAGCCTTCAGCTGTGTCATTTCTGCCATTTGCGTGTCACGCGTTGTACGCATACCGTCGATCGTACTTTTAACGGTCGTGACATTAACGCGTGTGTCGCAAATCTTTTGCGACAGTTCCTTAATGCGCTCGTTGAACGTGCTCAGCTCGACGCTTAAGGATTGATTTTGCGCTTTTAGCTTGAGCACGTTTTCTTGCTCACGCTGTCGGTGCTGTTGCATTTCAGCTATCTTCTGCGTTTCCCACTCGAGCTGACGTTGCTTTTCTAGTTCCCTGGAAAAATAATGGAGAAAATGTATTTGAAATGGGTATCCAATACGTTTAAAACCAACAGAACGTACTTTCGAGCAAGTTCCTTCTTTTCGAGTTCTCGTTTGCGCTGTTCCTCTCGCTCCTGTTCGAGTTCGCGTTGGCGCTGCAATTCTTTTTCCAGCTCCTGTTGTTTCTTCAGTTCTGCTTCCAGCTTCGCCTTACGGATCTTTTCCTGTTCTTCGCGTTCTTTGCGCTCACGTTCCTCCTAAAAGTGGTAAGTCGAAATGGTAAATTAAGTACCACACGGCTCTTTCTTCCACGAATAGAACTCACCTGTTCCTTCTTTTGTATATCCATCAGTGCTTTCCTTCGCCGTTCGAGCTCTGCCTGACCTTTATCGAAGTTTTCCTTGCGCTTATCTTCGAACGATGCTAAAATAACAGGAAAAGGAATATTAATAATCTGCCTCTCGAACACAGTATGGGCTTCCTTACTTTGTGGTAAACCAGACAATGGATCAAGCTCAACGGCAGCATGCACTGGAGCACCCTGTGATGAAACGGAACCATGGCGTGAACCTACCACCGACCCATGGCGCGATGAAGCCTTGCGGAACGAAGGTGGCACTAGGTCTGGTGGCAGCGTGGTCGGAACTTTCTCGCCAGCAGCCGCCATGTCACACAAATACATTGCCAACACGAACTCTTCACAGCCAAGCCGGCCGTCTGTGTCCATATCGGCTAGCGCCCAAATTTGTGCCAGCAGTGCCTGCGGAAGTTTCGTTTGCACCATAATGTTGCGTGCCTGCGGTCCGGTCAGAAATCCGCTACGGTTGCGATCAGTCGTATTGAAAAGCTGGGTGTACTTCAGCTTCGCAGGACCCTTGATTGCCCACTCGATTTGTCCTCTGCAAGGGGAGTTTATATTTCAAAATTTTATTTATCCTTTAGAACGGGGTTTCGGTAAGGAAAAATGCAAAATTTTCTAACAGTTTGCCACATAAAAAGCCTGGAGCCTTAATACCGAAAGCCGAAGGGTTCGTGTGAAGATTGCTCTCAATCAGGTCCGTTTTCGCGGCCCTACCTCGCGAAACTGTCGCCAGGGCTTGTTTTCGGTTCCGGAGACGGGTGGAGGCCGTAATAGAAGCCGAGGGCGGATATTTTGAATAAAATGAATAAAATACATGGTAAGCTACTATTTCTAAAACTAGCTACTGTCAAATTTATCTCGAACACCCTGTATATCCTACGAGTAACGTCGTCTTCTATTTGGGCTTGGATCGTTAATCCAAAGACCAGAGCAACAAACCTCATTTTCCTTGTATTTCTATACAGGATCTTTTCGTTCCGATCTGTTCATCCTCAAGATCCGTTGGCATTGAAAACGCGGCATACACTGTATTATCAAAATGATTCCCCTTCTTTAGCAACAACCTCGCAAAGTCTTGGCCTGCCGCATCACTAGCTTTCCTTGACTGATTGTACCCGCAACTGGATAGTCAGTTCTGCGTACGAGGAGACGGTCTTGATGTGGTTCTCGTTTTAAGACATTAGCCTTAAGTTATTTCAACTCTTTACGACATAATATACAATGTAAATGGAATTGATATAATATATATCAATTTTAATATTATTTTAGTACGTTAACATATTTTTTTTAAATACGTTTACGAGATCCATCCGAATACGTTTAAACGCTTTTAACAATTTTCGCATTTCTGCCGTCGCACCTAGTACGAAACAACAAAACACTTACGGAGATT
Organism: Anopheles maculatus; assembly: GCA_002091835.1. NCBI lineage: Eukaryota > Metazoa > Arthropoda > Insecta > Diptera > Culicidae > Anopheles > Anopheles maculatus. Next base: position 19,287 of record KZ063819.1, on the reverse strand, counting down.
CAATAGATGGAGCCCGTTCCGAGATTGACATCGAGCGGGCTGGCGTTCCGCCACCGGAATGAGGCGGTGTCGGTGGGGCCGGAACGACCGGTGCTACACCGGCTACCAGTGGTACCGCACCGACACTTCCGAGTGGATCAATTAGCGGCTCCACGGCTGCGGTCGGCGGAATGGTTGGAACAGTCCCTACCAACCCCCCGATCAGCGGCTGTTGCATCACTACTGGAGCAGGTGACATGCCCGGAATCAGTGGTTGTTGTCCCATCGAGATGAGTGGAGCCTGTGCAGTCACGCCGATCAGTGGTTGGGGTGGAAGTGCCGGTTTCGGAGGAGCCACTCCACCCATTTGATTGTTCATTAGCGGAGGCACTACAGCGTGCGGGACGATGCCGGCGGCATGCGGAGCCATCATGGGTGGCTGCGCCTGTGGAACAACGTGTGGTACGGCCCCAATCGAACCGGACAGTGATTTCAGTGGATCGAGCGGACTCAGACCGGAAGTGGGGGTGAGAATCGGTGTTCCACCAACGGCAGTGAGCGATGCGACCAGTGTCGGAGGAAGTGCCTTTGGAACTTCAAATCCACGCAGCTTCAGATTGATCAGCTTGCAGGCGATGCTGAATTCACCGAGCGTCATACGCCCATCGGCATCAGTATCGGCAAGGGCCCTAAAATGTAAGGTAAAAAAATGTAATTAATAAAACTTTCATTGTTGGATGTAAGGCATAAGTTTACATTACTTTCTAATGCTTCAGAACGGAGACGGAAATAATATAGAAAGAATATAGACGGGAACCATATTGATTCCCGTTCGGACCAGCTACGGATAAAACAAAGTCATAGAAAGCCAGAAATAGCACGTCGAACCCTCTCGAGCTTGAAGTGCCAAATAAGCAGAGGAATAAAGAATTCGATAAGATTTTGCAAATTTCCGTACAATTTAGCACAGTTATTACCAACAATCGATAACATCCTTTATATACGAACCAACGCAACGGTGCGCAAAAAAGGACGACGGTAGAACACCACTCGATGACTCATAGGTAAACAACTTTTGCTTATGCCCTTGAGAACTACACGATACTACACGGTCCATATAGAATGGGGAGCGCCCCAAAAACCGACCAACCATCGTAGGCAGTACCAATTTACTTCATCTTGTTCGGTCAACCCCTCATTAATTAGGCAGAGCTAGAGCAGAAGTACATTATCGAGTGCTTTAGATGGGGTTTTAGTTGGGAGAATGTCGTTTTTGGTATGCGTTGATAAATAACTCCCCAACTTGGGGCCCTACGGTTCGATGTAATTGAGCTTTAATTTGGAGTCACCCGAGCACTCTCCCGAGCTTCAAACTTTCGACTTTCAAATAATGCACTAGGGAGGCTTGCGAAGCAGAAATTATCCGAGAGCTTTGTGTCTGGATGGACAACGCTCATAGTAGGCTATTCATTATTTTGTGCAGTTTAGTTTTTTTTGGGTGTAATTTAATGTAAGTAAACGCGATTTTAGACGTTTTGAGCTGAAGGAGCAGTTCTTCTCTAATCTCTCCCCAATGTTCATAGCAGTGCATACACACACAGAATGTGTTGTGTGTTCCATCGTTAACACTCCCTTGATAACGACTGACTGGCAAACGAAACATAAAATCAATGCGAATGACGTTGACGATGGAATGGTCATATCGGCAGTCAGAATGCGAAACAGGCCACAATATCCGATGTTCTTAACGATTTGGGAGAAACGTTTGGAATTGCGCGAGCCATACCATTCACCCGAGCCGCAGTCGCCGTGAGTCACGTGAGCGATTCAAAAACTACACGGGGAAAAAAGGATCTACAATTATTTTCAACACTCTCTTTCAGCAGCCATTGCATGCATCGAAGCAGCCATCGAGCACACTAGTAAGATCGCAAACACAATGGTATGTTGTTGTTTGTGGTATGCTAGAACGGTTCAATTGCACTTTGCAGTTATGTAAGCGAAAGGAAACCGGAAGCTCGAAACCAACGGAAGTGGCGACAGTGAAAAAACAAAAAGCTAAATGGAAACTACCACAAAAGGTGGTATGAGAACTGCAACCGTCGCCCGTTTACCATCGTACTTGAAAATAGCTCAGTTTCACAGTATTTTAAGTGCATTCTTACCATATCTGACCGAGAATCTGCGGGGGCAGTTGGCTCTGCAGGAAGAATCCTTTGGCCTGACCGCCCGTCACGACACCATCGACCGGTTGAAGCGATTTGAACTGGTCCTCGTACTTGAGCCTCTCGCGGGAGGTTATCACGAATGGGTCGGATGCGTTCATGGTGGTGGTTGTAGGTGATAACAGCAAGCGAGATATCTGCTCTACGTTCTACTCGCGGGTTCTACACAGTGAACCGTTTATCAATCGGAAGTGCCACCAACCAAAATATCCATGCACTGTGTTCTGAACGAAGCAGGAGACACTCCCGTGCTGCAAATATTCTGTCGCACTGCCAAACACCCACTATCGTAGTAGGCGTAGTAACCTTTTTTCACGGACTTCTTTTCACTGTTGTAATTTTCATGTATTCACTCGCGCACTGGCATCACTTTATGGGGACTGGTAGCAAAAGCAGCAGCAAAACCGATCGAGCTGCAATTGGAAGGAAATGATATCACACACCTTAGGTCACAGGGGCACATAGCTCCCCATGAACGAGGGTCTGCTTCGGGAGTTCTATTTCTTGAAGGGAATAGAAGCTCCCAAGGCACAGCCTACACACGGGACCACCATGCGCAGGACACGATTCAATGGAAAGTTGTATATCGATTTCTTTCGCTGGCCTCTGTGCTCACACGGGAGTACGTTCTACACACTTGGCTTGCAGCAAAACTTGGCTACAAAGTTTTAACCTTCACGACACAAACACGCACCTTCTTATACTTTGGTCGGACACGTTCGGGCGTATCCTGGCGGCGATAGGCAATCCGCTAATTTTTACGGTTTCAATCTCAATTAACAAGAGAAATTTTGCATTTAGAATCACAAACTTTCCTACTTCTTTTTCTTCGTGTTTGGCTGAAGTGCTGAAACGGAACCTTACAACAGTCGCTTGTCGTGGAGGGTTGAATTTGTTTATCTGTCATTGGCTTCCCCACCCAATGAACAACACAGATGATTGGAAAATAACACCCGACATACAAAGATGACAGTTGAAGATTTTTTATCTTATTCAGTGACGCGTTAATTGCAAATTTGACCAAAACATTTTTCAAAAAGATTGCGTTTCGTGTACCGGGATATTCTTTTCTTTTCTTTATTAATCAAATCATCTAAAGTCCACGTAACTGTGCAGCTTTAACTGAATAACGACAGAATATAAATAGATCAAATAGGATGAATTATTTTCGCTATGCCATGGTAAAATATGTTGTAAAATGTATAAATTGTTTTCACTGCGGTATTTGCTTTCGATCTCTTTCTCCGCTCTTCTTATTCTTCTTCTTTTTTCTGCCTATGAGAGTTGGCACCTGTCAACTTTCCGGCGGTTGACATACATGTCATTCGGTTTGCCAAGGTACATATAAGGTTAACATAAAGATATTTTCGAAACGTTTACAATGTCAAATCGATTTTTCATCTGTGATCATACCAAAACTTTTTTTCATACTTTCTTATTTATCAGACGCTACAACCTCTTTACGGTCTTGCCCTGCTGCAAGCAATCCTCGATACTGCTAACGCAATATTCTTCACAGATTTAATGTTAAATTGGCCTAAAAAGCCGTGTTTAGTTTCATTCAAAATGGATTTTCCATCAGGCCACAGACAGGTGACAGTGTTCGCTATCGGAGAGGTCATATTGAATGTCTTGTTGGATGCTTGACAGAGCATATCCTCGGTTGTTGTCAGTGATGATCAATACCTTGACACGGTTTGTTCGCGACTTTAGTTTTCAGGGCATCAAAAATATTCAAAACTGATCATAAATTAATTTGTGTTTTATGTGTAAATTAGAAGATTTAACAGGACTCAAGTTTGCGTTAAGGCTAAGAAAGAAGTAAGCCAACGTTATAAATGCGAACTTTGCACGTTATCGTTCAAGCCACTCAACGAATACGATTGAAATCATTGTTTGCATACCGGTGTGTATGAACCAAACTGCTTCAAAACAAATAACAATCAGCCGTGCTTGCTACGCCATGTGCAGATGGATCATCCCGAATAAACTGGTGCACGTTTTTCCAACGTTTGTAGTTGCAAGCGTCCAAACCATACGATGCATGAGCCGTCATTATAATGTAAAATATAAGTTTGGGAAACCGTCACGTGTGATGCGTGCAGTGAATTGATCTGGTGTAAACTACCAAGGGGCGGCCCAGCGGTATATACGATAGCGGCGCCGATCTTCACACGGCAGGACCGGAGCTGACTATCCAGTTACGGGAAAAAATAAGCCACAGAGAGCTAGCAATAGCAGGCCAAGACCTCACGAGGTTGTTGTGCCAAGAAAGGAGAAGAAGAAACTACCATTAAACCAGCACACGATACACCACACAGACCGATCGGTGCCAAGCATCGGAAATTGATGCAAAGTCATCGGTGCAAACGCAATGCGTATAAGTATTCTATTTGATCAAAGGATTTGGTCCACTGGTCACTCACTAACCGGTTAAGCGTCCAAAACTGCTCTAATGAGAAGACCGATATCTTGAAACGTAAAGCGGTGGCTAGACTAAAGTTGAAGCAAGCGTGATCAATGCGCGAAAGCTGTCAAACGGACCGATCGCGCCCCGATTCGCTCAACGTACGTGTGAACGCAAAAACTTTTCCATCGAATACAGACTTTGGTATATTAAAAACCAAAATATTCTAGTATTTGAAATTAAACCGTTGGCATCTTTATTATGAAAACATTTCAAACGAGATGAAGCAAAAAAAAATGAACTGATTTAACAAATAAAATATTGAACTTAATTTTCATTCGAATATTCCATCCAAATCGTACCACGCAATTAAAAGTTATTCAATTTTAAAGTTGAGAATAACCAATTATTCAAACTGTATCAGCTCGATGACAGCGTACGCGCTTCCATTTTTCCTGCAATGCAGGATGGAGGCGCGACGTCACAAGTGCGACATTTGACAACTTTCGCGCATTGATCGCGGTTGCCTCAACTTTAGTCTAGCCACCGCTTGAGTAATCATGGAACATTTGGTCGAGGATAAACAGCAAGTGTACGAATGTACTTACGCTGGATGTACTAAGTTTTATACATACATACCCAAGCTGCGTGCATATGGGAGCTCGAAACACTTTGCTTAAACCAACTATGAAGGTAAGTCTTTCTTCTTTCTAGGCCTAACGACCTCTTAGGTCATGCCTGCCATTTTTGGCTTACTACACTTATTGTTACCGCATAGTCGGATAGTCATTCCTCATTATGGGGGAACCGCCCAGATGAGGCTTGAACCCCGGTTCTGCCGTGTGAAGACCAGCACCACTGTCACATCGACCACCGGGCCACCCCCTGTTTGAAGATAAGTATTGATCTTTTTATATTCTTTTTTTGGCCCTACATCCTCCGGTGGTCCTGGACTACTATTTCTGACTATGTTGATTTTAGTGGGCCTTTGACAACTATTCGGGCATGGTCGTTTTGCTATTCGCTACACAATAGCTAGTCGTTGTGATGGTCCCTCCATTGTCATTCTGGGCCCAAACATCCTTTGAGCATCGTCCTCTCGAACACGACTAATAGGATTTACTCGGCATTGAGCAGAGTCGATGACTTAGAGGCGTTTGTGAGCTTTACATATTTACATGTGGACTTAAGTACTCCTTGCGTTCTGCTAGAGCCTTTCCAATAATATTGTGGTAAGAATATTTCATGTAGGCAATATCTC
>LULA01015062.1:0-37431 GCA_002091835.1 Anopheles maculatus | reverse complement strand
GAGGATCTCCCTGGCTGGTATCGAACGGAATCGATGATTTATCAATTTTCCCCCCCAAAAAAAAAAACAGCGACGTCAGTCAGCGAAGGGCCGACACACTCTGCAGCAAACGCCGTTACCATTTATGGACGTATATACATACAACAACTGCCCGCGTGCTCGCGTTACTTCCCACCGCGGCACGAGATGTCCCGACCGCATGACGAAACGGGACGCCGATTATCTCGTGACTTTTGCCTTGCCTCGTTCGGTAATTTTGACAGCTCACGGTATTATTTACGACGCGCTGCAAGCGTTGCCGCCATCCCACAGCCTACCCCCCAAAAAATGGGTGAGATTTAAAATTTGCGCGCCTTTCCTTTTCGCTCCACTGTACCTTCCTCCCATCCAGTTCTTGGATCCCTTGGCTGTGAGCTACATACGTATGATAAGGTTTAATCCACCTTTCTGCTACTACTGCTGCATCGTCGCATCCGCGCATCAAGTGCTCACTGCGTGCGCTTGAGTATGTGTGGAAGCGCGTCACACATTCATACACACGGTGGTTGGGGACGGCGATGCCACAACTGCACCAATTCTCGGCGCGTATGTATTCGCAAACTCATGGCGTGCGCGCGAAACCACTCATCGGGTGTCATCGTGTTCCCTCTGTTGCAGGCTATGTGTATGGGAGGATGCAAAGCGTGGAACCGGCTCCACTTTTACCCGCGGCGCGTGGTGCGGTGCGCGGAGGTGCACACGAAAATAAAGTCTTATATATACGATCGGTGCGCGAACACAGTCAAGCCATTACACTGTTTGCCTTGCAGCTAGCAGTAGCACAGCTGCTCCCCAAAAGTCAATAACGCGCTTAGCGACAACGTGCCTTAGCAGTGCCTTTTGTGTGTCAGTGTTAGAACTTTTCCGGTGGCTCGGGGGAATCCTGAGCTTGGGTAACAAATCTAGTCAACATCCACCAGGATCCAGCAGTATTAGGAAGATGTGTTGCCTTCAGCGTATGATAGATACGGCCCCGTTGCTACAGAGCAAACCGAACCTTACGGCCAACGTGAAGTTGCTGGAGGATGGTAAGCCTGAACGTAACCAGGCTCCTGTTGGTGTCCACCAGTCAGAGCATCCTGCAAGTGAACAGATCCACCAGGATATTCTCGGCGCGGCAACGCGTACTACACGTACCATCTTACACAGTCTACGCGATCAAACGTACCGCATTCAACGTAGCCAGCTGTACAAGTAAGCGTCGCACCATCTCTCGCTCTCTCTCTCTCTCTCCGTCTGTTTCGCAGTGAGCATTGCAAATTTGTGCAAAATTTTTACTAACGGTGCTCTCGTTTTGTTTGATAGGATACTAACGAACACGACGCAACCGAGTCACGCAATATCGGCGATCGTGGTGTCAATGGTGCTGGTCGCCCTCTGGCCCAACCTGATCAGTGGGCAGGGAGATGACGACCAGAAGTGTATGCCGAAAGCGGATGACAGTCGTGGCAGTCCGTTGACACAGATTGCCTACCTTGGTTCCTTTACCATCCACTTCGGCGCTCAAATATGGATGACGTTCGTTTCCGGTAGGTTAACATTTCTTCACGTCTAGTTAAATTTGCTACTCCATGTGCATTACTATAAAAGTTCTTTTTCTTTCTCTTTTCTTGCTTTCTCGCAGGACTCGCACTGTACTTTTCGTTGCCACGCCACACATTCGGGCTAATCCAGGAGGTACTGTTTCCCAAATACTTTACGCTCGGCACTGGTTTAAGCACCATTAGCTTGGTCAGTTTCGTTGAGCTGCGTCGCAGTACACGGCCAGAATTGGCAGCCCGTAACTTGGCACACTGGGATTCGGTCGATCTGCTGCAGATCGCTGCACTGGCCATTACCGCTTCCCTGGAGCTGTTCGTACGCCTGTATCTAGCACCTCCCATGTTGCGCCTGATGCACGAAAAGCATCGTATTGAGGCACAGGCTAGCATCGGGCAGGAGGTAGGCCAGTTCGATGGAGCCGGCAATGGATCGCTGGAGCGTTCGCGCCACTACAAGGCGACGCACAAAAAGTTCCGCCAGATACACATGGCTACCGCCATCCTCAACATGGTTTCGCTGACGTGTACCTGCGTGCATCTGCTATACCTCGCAACACGGGTTACCATATAGAAGGATGGGCCCTCCTCTGCTTCATCATCATTCAACATGCATCGCTAGTGCATAAGACTATTTATTCGATGGTTCTGTAACGGGTCGGCGACAGTTTTGCAGGACAGGACATAAATGCACTGATCTTACAGCTGGCCACCATATCTCGTCACTACTATCCCTCTCCCCCTACTGATCTCCACTCTGTGAAACCTTTAAATCTCAGATAGGAAAACGTTGTGAACGGAGAGGGCTGCTAGCTAGTAGCTTATCACACCGATAGTTTAACATAGGCCATAGGACAAGATGTAACAAGTTCACAGAACACCACAACGCACACATGCGAACGTGACGAGCAGCTCGTAAAGAGAAGAAGAGAAAAATAACAGTATTGTTTGTCCCCACTTCAAACCGAAATCTGTGATCAGTTCGCGACAACAACCAACAGTGCCATACGAACAGAGAAAGCTACCCAAAAACGACAAGATGTTCCTCTAGATGAGGTAGGGCAAACAAGCGATAGAAAAAAACGACAAGCTAAATCTAGCGCTAATAAATCAATGTACGGTGTCAGCCCACAAAATAGCTGATTGCCAATAGGAGTCGCTCTTCCCCCCCCCCCCCCCCCCTCCGCTACGGGCGGGGGACAGGTGGTTAGCGGCACAAAAAGCGGGAAGAGTACAGCGGCAGAGGTACAGCATTGTTCGCTTACCGATTGCGGAGGCGCAATCGTGCGCGGTAGTGGAAACGCAACGCCACAAATTGTCACAGATAAGGTCAACACTGAGGAGGAAAGGAAAGGGGGGTGGCGAGGGGAACAGGGATGGTATTATAATTTTGCCTCCATTATGAGTGTATTAGCAGCGGTAGCAGCTAAGCTGACGGCGCTGACCAGCATCCCACCGGCTCCCAGACTTTATGCTCCGGTGATGCGTCCAATCGTCAGTCCAATTCACGCACGATCCCTTCTGTACGCAGCCGTACGTGAGTTAGCTTGCCTAGGCATTACGCCTAGTGTGTCCCCGGAGACACGATCGATATCTGTTTCGATAATACACGATACGTACTCATAATATCCAGCAAACCTGTTTAAGGCCCATCAAACTGAACCGTCTAGATAATTCCTCCTCTGCCGAACCAAAATCATCAAAAATATTAGAAATCATGGAACATCAGCTATTAAAGCTCATTACTAGCTCATAACTCCTACCCAACAGAAGACACTGATTCGCTATTAATACCTCATTACTCAAGCCCATTTAATAGCCTCACCGCATGGACGCCCTCTAGCGCAGGGGAAAATAAACATCAAAAGCCTTACGATCGATTTCGAGGCACACACAGAGCAGAGGGCCTGGGTGAACGATAATCATCTCGCCGAATGATGAATGTGGGGAGCAAACCAGGTGTGAAGGGGCGCGCGTCGACAGCGAAGTGCGACCAACAGTTCGCAAAAAATCCATTCTCCTTCGTTTGCCTCTGTGTGAATCGATCTCTGGTCTAACTATCCGGATGGATAGTGGCGAAGACTTGCAAGGCGTGCATCATATGCATCCGAAACGAATATTTTTGATTCGGTAACTACGTATGTTTTTTTGCCTTCATAGAACTGTTGCTCAAGCGCGATCGAACGGCTCTCGCTGTAGATAAAGCACAAGTTAGGAGTGGGGCCGTACGTCCTTCACATATAAACTGAAATAAACTTCCTATCGACTGCAATCAATCCCACTGGCAGATCTGTGTTTTCGGCACTTCAAACATGTTTAGCGTTCGATATTGTTGTGCACCGTACCAGATCTTATACTGTCGTGTCATGAACGAAGACGCCTGCGTCACATTCCGATTTAAAATGCAATTATCTTGGGTATCATCTTTTGCTAATTGGTTTGTTTTAGATGCTGAGCTTACAAAAAAGCAATTCTAAGCTTGCATCGATTTGCGAATGTCATTCAAATGACTTGTGATGCGTGGTGTTGGAATGTATAGGCACGTGCCATGGATAGCACACACATTCAAGCGCCCATCATCTGTAGAATTTGTTCCATAAAATCAACTCACACCAACGAGATAGATGTCATTGGGAAGGTCTTCTTGAAGTTTGTAGCGCGTGTCCAGCTCTACATATCTCCATCCAGAGATCTTGATCTTGAAGATCGTAACCCGATCAAGCAGCCCCAATAATGCTCTCTAAGCCTATGAGTTCGCCCTAACAGAATACGATCACCTACCTGATCGGGGCAACGATTGATGCAGCCCGTTTCCAGATCCTGAATGGCACCGGAATAGTCGTCCTCGCCGATCTCACCGGCAGCCGGTACGCTCGTACCATGCACACCGTTTGATAGCAGGACGGTCGTCACCGCAAGTGTTACCACCAGCAGCAAACGCACCGACGGTCCCGTTGATAGCGGACGGTTGACGGTTGACGGACGCCCCACCAGCCATTGATTGATGGGCGGTGCCGTACCGCCACGGTTCCGGGCCCTTCCGGTTCCGGTTGGCCCCGGGGGCCATACATTAAACATTGCGTACCCCTGTACACGCTCCCCTGCTACAATTGCTGCTGCTGGAGATCTTCGGGGGACGAACCACTAGCGACTCCCACCTCTACCCTTACTGCCTAACCCGCCCGTCAACCGGCTGGATGACACTGGTCGTGAATTTAAACACCAAATCGGTTCGAAACTGATGCGAATGTTTTGTTTGTGTAAACCCCTTCGTTACAAAAATCTATCGATCACCTTTATCACTGTGCCAACCCTGTTACATCTGTGTGAAACGCACCACCAGTTGCGTTGACAAGTGGTTAGGACCTATTTACGTAGTACATGCCGTGCCCAATTCACCTTCACCATCCGAAGCGCAATGCACCCACAACAAAGCGCAACTCCTTTTAGGGGAGCTTTTCGCACAATCACAACTTGTTTCTCACTTATCGTTTTATCTTTTCATCTGCTTTTGCATCACACTTATTTATCACGCTCATGCACCGGTAAGCTTTCCTCACCGAACACTCCGCCAGCACCAAGCAAAACACTGTACCTGCACGCACGCCTCTGTTCAATAAGTTAATCTTACACGTTAAAGCTTCTCTGGCCGGGCTCTGGCCAACGATTGTCTGTTGTGCCGTTCAAGTTCTATCACTAATTTACACGATCACACCACCAAAACGCACCAGTGTTGAGTTTTCGCGTCCGGCTCGATCAGTTACAACTGCTCGAATGAAGCGTTCCCGTACGAATGTTCGATCCCGAACGTGCAGCGACAGTTCATTCCGGGACGTTGCGGTACACGATCCTCGGTTGTTCGCTCTCTCGCTCTCGCTCGCTCCTTCTCTCTCTCTCTCACTCTGCCGCACACTCGCTCGTTCATTCATTCTCGGGTGCTAGAAGCAAAAATGTGAAGCTCGAGCGGTTGGGAAATTTGCTTTTGTTATTCTTTTTTTTCCTTTTTTCCAGTGCCGACTTCAGCCCCAGCTTCGAAAACCAACACCCGTTCTCGGGCGGTTCATTCTGCACTTTACAGGGTTTGTGTTCCATAACGTTATGTTTCGCTTTGCGGGAAAATGAAGTGATTGTCTGTCAGCAAGAAATTCTCCACAAGCTGATTTTAAACATACGTTAGCTCTACTATTAATTTATGGTAATTTGCAACCTCTGTGTCTGCTTTTAAAGCAATACAGTACAGGGCTTCTTTTAGCTTTTTTTAACCGTGATCGACTTACTCGAACAAAAGCAATTTCGTATAAAATTTAAACGAAAACAATTTGGTAACAAACAAAGTGGCGATTTTTGACATTTGCCATTGTTTTTTTGATAGTGTTTAGTTTCGTATAGAGATGAGAAAACTCACTCTCACTTAGTGATTTAAATCAGAGTAAAAGAGTAACTGTAACGATTTAAATCTTTAACTCACTCTTTAAAAATTCATTAAAAACTAATTTTCTAAACAAAATTTAATAACCTTTTTATAACCACTCTCTGTGCCGATTTCTAACTCACTCGTTTCGGGTTATACTCACTCACTCACTCTTTTCATATTATGATTACTCTTTTCGGTTTTAACTCACTCTTTTCATACTATAATTGGCAATGGCTATAATACTATTTTAGATGAAAATCCCTGCATTTGAAGTTGGTTCATCTTCGGGATGATGCTGAAGCTTCGACTCTCCTACACGTTCACTCGCACATTAGCGATGAACCGTAACGACCTTCCCCTGTTATCGCTCGCATCGGAAAGCGAATGACCCAAGGATGAACCCGAACCGATCGTGCTATTCAACACACTGCGGTATCGTTCTCGTAGTGTGGCACAGCTTCGCACTACCACTCAACAGATGGCAGCACCGTACGCAACGTGCTAGAACACGCAACGTTTAGCCAAATGTTATAACCGACGCGCGCGCTGTGTCCGCTTCCTTTGCTGTGCAGAACATTCAAAAAAACCGATCACAGCACATGTCAGATTTTTGCTTTTTCACCCGACCTGGTATCGCGTTACAGAGTTAAGGGATGTATCGATTTCATTCGACGCGTTCTGGCATGGGCCGGCACTGTTCAACCTCTTTGTAACCTTTCTACCCGACGTTTCGGAAACCCTTTCCTTTGGTGCCAAAGTCCGTTGCTGCCTGGTGGTGAAAGGATCTATTGAATAACACTGAACTGATCGAGATGAAATTGTGCAGATACATGGTTCATGAAGGTTACATTTACCCTTGCACATTACAGTGAATAAAGCAGCCAGTAAAATGGTTCTATTTGCAATCTGTTCACTTAGTATGAAAAGAAATGAAGGAAAAGGTAACAAATGTTGTACTCGAGAAACATTTCTAGCGTTTTTAAATCTAAAGTATGTTTTTATTAAAGTATAATTCTATATTCTCATACCCTTTAAAACACTATAAGAATGACATTCAAGACATCGATGTAAAAGAGCCACCAGGGAAGATCGTATGAGGATGTTGGCATCTTTTGTTATTGTCAATGTATAGGTTCCTAAACAGGTTGGTCAGACCAACAATGAGCTAAACAGGTTTGTAAGACTAACGATTACCAAATGTCAAGTGAAAGTAGTTGGAAAATTCTTGCATCACTTTCCCCTTGCGGTCATTTAGTTTTAAAAGTTGTTTTAGTTTTGTTAGAATATTCCAGGCAAACAAGTTTACAAAATTGTCTTAGTGATGTGACCTAATATTGGGATTAACTTACCAGAAGTTCCCTTGGCAGGTAGGCAGTCTTGTTGGCTTAACAATCAGATACCATGTTAATGGTTTACTAGACTTATTGCTATATCACGAGGATGCCATGGCGGCCCGGTGGTAGATGCGACAGCGGCGCCGGTCTTCACAAGGCAGGACCGAGGTTCAAGTCGCATCTTGATCGTTCCCCCATAGTGAGGACTGACTATCCAACTATGCGGCAACAATAAGTCTAGTATGCCAAAAATGGCAGGCATGACCTAAGAGATCCAAAAGACTCCAACAACGCACGAAATGCGCCATAGATCGCACACTGATACGGCCAGTAGTCCTCTACGGGCACGAGTCCTGGACTATGCTGAAGGAGGACGCCAATGCACTCGCCATTTTCAAGCGGCGGGTGCTGCGGACTATCTTTGGCGGTGTGTGCGAGCAGGGTGTGTGGAGAAGGAGAATGAACCACGAGCTAGCTGAGCTGTTTGACGATGCAGACATCCTGACGGTTGCCAAAGCCGGAAGGATACGCTGGTTGGGTCACGTGATGAGGATGCCGGACTCATGCCCTGCCAGGAAGGTACTCGTCAGCGACCTGTTCGGCACGAGGCGCAGAGGAGCACAGCGAGCTCGTTGGTTAGTTCAAGTGGAGTCAGACCTGAGGGATATCGGATGCAGCCGGGTGGAGGAGTGCAGCCATGGACCGAGTTTCCTGAAAACGAATTAGACGCCAGGCTCTGTCTAATAGACATGCTCCCTAGGAGCAGGCCACGAAAGAAGAAGAAGAATAAGAATAAGACCTAAGAGATCGTTAGGCCAAGAAAGACTTATTGGTATCACGACGATGCCATAGGCAGATAGACAGCAATGACGTGTGGGAAGACAGGCGGCCACACATTTGTCTGATCCCATGACACTGCCACCAAAGCTACCAACTCTTGTTCTTTCCAGTAAACTTTAAAAGACGTAAAGAAAAACGTATACCAACATATTCCAATAGTTACTGATTCTATTTCTCCATTTGTTTCTTGTTTCTCTGTACGTCTGTACGTCTGTGTGTGTGAGTTGGTTTGTTTTTATTCTGCCCTTTTATCAAACATCTGTCGCCGGGCGCCGGTCTCTGCCCGAGACCCGGTAACCGGCGACTGGCATTAAAATTGTCTAGCGTGTATCGTACACTGGTTTTCCACTAAACTGTGTTAAATTGTGTTCGTATGTGTAAATGCAACGTATTTTTTTTTCCTTGGTATGAACCCATTTTGTTTTCGTTAATTCTTGACCTTTTTATATCACCGCCCGGTTTTACACATTGAACCTATTTATTAACCTTAGAGTTTTTTGTCAAAATTATTGACACGCACACACACACACACACATCAGATACTAGGCATCTGGATGTCTGGGTTTTGTCCTTTGCGAGGGATTCTGGTTTAAATCTTCTCGTCCTAAGTTTGCCGATTCGAGGTGTGTACGAGCAGTTTGTATCTGTTGTTGTGATGCGTTCGTAGTTTTTTTTTTCGTTTCTACTCTTTCTCATCATGCGAGTGGCATGTTTCCTGGTTGATTATTTTGTCCTATCTAAACCGGGTCAAAAAGTAAAAATGGGAGAATGGCATTCCGCGACCGGCATCATGCACATTCGATGCTAGTCAGAGCATCCATCGGACATCACATTGTTTGGTTGAAATTTTTACCCACACTTTCTCATTTGTTTTATTTTTGCCTAATTTTGTATAACTATACGATCATCTCTATTCTGTCTGCGTAACAGGGTAACAAGGAAAACGGGAGAGGCAAATGGTTCGTTAGAATAAAATAAATGGAAAGGGACACAGTGTCAACACAGGATCAAAGTGATCAAGAACACAACGAAATCGTACTAGCTGGGTGCTTGTACAAATCGTGCATAGCTCTAGGCGCAGCATGGTTGGGTTTTTGCACCTAAATATACACCTACACCACGTACACTAAACACCGACCATCATTCTAGCCGCTGTCATATCGTTAAAACTGAACAAAAAAACACGTAATGTAACGTATTCCACTGGTTTAACGTCTAGGCTAGTAAGGGGGATGGAAACAAATACAATATATATTATATGTATATATCTATAATTATTGTATATATCTATTCATATGGGGTTTTGTTTTAAAACAACTGTTCCGTAGAACAGTAGCCGCACCGTACGTTAACCTGCTTTGTTTTCACCTTTCACAATATAACGATCAAACTAAAACCACATGCACATCGAATGTCACACATACACACAATACGGTCCAGTGTTTTTTGTTTGTTTGTTTGCTGCTGTCGCTCTACTACGCGTCCACTAGCGTGTAAATTGTCACTGCTGGCTGCTACGCTAAACACGGTCTACTTATTCACCACTACCAAGCCCACACGCCCGTTGTGATCGTGCGGGAGTTGATTGGAGCAGGCAGGGTAATGAGGGTTTTGCGAGTGAGTGAGTGCTACCGGAGTCCTGCAAGCACACCCACACATACACACCGGGTACTAATGTAATGTTTAACTGACACTGACAGATCGCGATTTGAGCACCGGTTTGTGAAGGCTTCGTGCGGGCTGCGAAAATAGATCAAGCGGCCTACAGGTTAGAGATACACAGCTCCCGGATGATAGCTGCTCGCTCATAGTCTGCGTGATGCTCCAGATGACCAGAGCTGCTCAATGTGTGCAGTAAGCACGGCCATCATCCGGGATGCTACCATAGCCCGGCTATAACAAAAGACAGACAGAGTAGCCGTAACGTAGCAGAAGACTAGAATGAGTATTTTGTTGTTGTCTTGTTGTTGTTGTAATATTCGATAGTATTCGTAAGGCAAGCGATTGCAAAAATTGAAAATTAGTATCCTATCAGTACACACCGAACCGATCCTTCCTAACGCGGCCAGATATATCTGGCAGAACCAACCATTTCCATGTTCTCGCTTCTTCTTCTTTTTCTATCTACTACTGTTCTCTCCTCATAACGTGTATATACGTTTCTGACTTTTTGTTTAGGTTTAAATATATATATACGTTTTAATCAAGAGTAGAGTTTGGAAAACAATCACAAGACGAACGCGTCATTTAATAGTATTGTCATTTAAAATTGTATTAAGTTTACGTAATAGAGATTGTAGTAATGGTTGGTTGCTGTTTGGTTTTGTTTCTTCTTATGTAGTATGCCTTTTCTAGTATAAGTAAAACTAATGTTTCTTTGTGTCTGTGTGTGATTTTAAGAATTCAAAAATACTATCCATAAAATCAGACGGAATGAGAAGGTATGGGCGATAGTAGATGCAAACTAAACGTAACGAACACGTAAGAGAGAAAGACTGGGCCTTAAACTTCGAATCCAGTGTACAGGATGAAGTGAATCTGATTTGTTTATGTTATATACCGTATTCTAGATCTGTCTCTCTCTCTCTTTCTCTAACCAGTGATTTAATTTGTAACTTTAAATGCTTCGCACAAGTCTTATCCATCAACAGTGTCAAATCCTAAAACCATTCACTATCCAACAATTCCGTACGAGATCTTGTTTGTTATTGAACAATCATTTACACTATTCAATCGTTCCTCTTTCCATAAGTCTCCGCGCCACTAACGATTAGACAGCGTCTTACAGATAATAACATTTATAGTATCACAAAATTGGTTGTGTTGAAAGTGTGGCCGTTTCCTCTGCCAGCAGCACCGACATCCTCATCCTCACCGTCTGGCTGCGGCGTAGCGGGTGAGATAGTGGCGATGGCATAAGATGGCCTACGGCTCCTATACTGCCGTTTCGTGGTCGGTTTCATCGATTCGCCCCAGCCGCCAGGCATTATGATCGGTTGCTACTAAAAGAGGCCACAGAACAGAAAACAGCAACATCATCTACAATGCATAACCCGTGAGTTGGGGCGGCTCAAATGTACATTTTGCTAGATATACTAGAGAGGAATGGTTTGTAACTTAAATTTGTTGGTAATTTTGTATTTTAATTAAGAAAACTAAAATCACACAATGTTTACATCGATTGGAAGTATTTGAACGCAAGTGAAAAAGAATGGTGGACAAGATGGCAATCATCAACATTGAAAAAGATAACAAAAACCAACACACACACATACATATTTTCCAGAAGATAGAACACACCACATGAAATCGTTACCTGTGCACGGTAAGTAAACATACTCGAGAACAGAGAGTAGACACAAACTCGTTCCTTCATTGCAACATTCATAAAAACGGAATTGTGTGTGTGTACAGCAAACAGAAGAAAAACATTTAAAAATGATAAGTAAAACGTTTGTAAATAAATAGAATTTAATATCTTAAAAAAAGAAACCGAAATGACTGACAGAGCGTGGTGCCAATCTGATTTTAACTTATGTTTCTCTTTCTCACATTCAGAAGCAAATAACACCAACAAACAGAAAAGGACATTGCACAAATACAACGTTGAAACTTTTAATCGAATAAAATAAGATATAAAGCATATAACTAAAACCAAAAACTAAACAAAGCGAAACCAAACACAAAACACTTTACTAGTTTGTTACACAGAATTAGATTTATTTTATCTTTCCCTTTTCGTACGATTCTTTGTTTATTCATTTGTTACTTATGTTTTCTGTTTTTATATATCTCATTGCGGCGCAGTTTTGAATTGAGGATAACAAACACACAATTCTTTTTTTTTAAATAAAACAAAATGCACAACATACACGCACATACGGGTACATACATATACAAATTACATATACAGATTAATGACATTAGGGGAAATTAAATAACACATAATAATAGTTGTTAAACTAATTCCAGAGACAGGTGGCATTCCACACACACACACACACATGGGATGATGGATGATGATTAGCAAGAAAGGAATTTATATATTTTTTTCCCGCACAGCTCGCCCTCAATTCGTTGTTCGTATTCGGGTTGTGCCCAAATCGTTTGTTATTATTTGCTTTTTATTAGTTTTGTTTCATTATTCTTCACGGTAAATGCATAAATGTGGAAATTTACACACTTTTAATATCAGTTTCAATCGGTTATAATTTTGTCGTTGCTTGTTTTGCTTACTTTACATTTAGAATTATTTAACTAGGTGTCTTTCGTAAAGTCTTGCGTTTTCGTTGTGTAGCGTTGTGTGACGAGAACAGGTAACTCATTCCCCTTCAAAGTCTAACGCGCTATGAACCAATAGGGAGGTCCGGTTGTATCATACTTAAACTAATAACAAAACACACACATAAACAAAAAACTTATCCACTAGCAAACAAAAAAGGAAGAAAAAAAAAACAAATACGATAAAAATAATGGTATTCTTGGAGGGGAGAGTTTTCCTTTCCTGTCTAGAACACTTTGGAACTGTAAAAGCTTCGTCTAAAAGTTCTTTTCAGATAGGAAAAGAATATCTTTTTCGTTGAGCCAAAAGCTAAGTGACTCTACGATATTCGAGAAATAAAAAAAAAACAACAACAGATTATTCGTACGGCCAAATGTACATGCAACACAATATTGTGTAGTTTGCGTTTTCAGTTAAAAGTTTGTCACCGAATGTCGAGTGTGTGTAAAGCACTGCCTAAGCGAATCTCTTCACTGCCTTCAGGCTCTTTCTCGTTCGCTTTTTTTTAATAAACAAGAAAGTATAAACAATTAGAAAATGTGTTATAAATGTTTTAGCTCTTAAATTCAAAGTGTATAGCTCTTCGTTTAATCTCGTACATCAAAACAAATGGGGAAACATTGCGAAAAAAACGTCATCATCGACGACCCGTGTTTATAAAATTAGAAGTTCAGCAGAAGAAAACAAAAATAAAAAACAAAACCGAACTACACGGAAAAGATAAGAGAACCAAACAATTGATACATAGTGAAAACTTACCACAGTAATAATACTTCGAGATCCGGGGGAGAGCTTTTGTGGCAGGGTAACAACATATTCGCAGTAACAATGTAGTAACAATGTGGTAAGAAACGATAGATTTTTGTTTGCAGCATAACAGAGACGAAGAAGAGGGAGGAGAGAAGTGAAGGGGGGGAAGAGAAAACGGGGAAAGGAAACGAAGAAGGAAGAAATGTGTGCAGCAAAGTGTTTGATAATCATTGTATAGGTGGATTGGTGGTAACATTCGTTTTGCTACCAACACAAAACTCGTATTGAAATGAAATAGATTTGGCAAAAACACAAACACAAGTTTATCGCGGGAAAGAAACCAAAAAAAAGATTAAAAAGTAGAGAAAAAGAGAATATAAAACTGAAGGCAATACATGCGAATACACAATAGCGTAGGTAAACAGAAATAGTATCTCATTTCTATTGCAAAACGACAAAAACACACACACACACGCACACGCATAAATCGTAGGTCAAAGAGTTACTGAAAAGTAAAATAAAAGGCAAAGCAATTAGCGTAAGCGATTAAAATTGAAGAAACAGTTACAGTCTTACTGCTGGTCAATGGAACAAACCAAGCACATGTTTAAACCGCATGGTTGACGGCTTGCTTTATGACGTGGAGCACACTGTATTGCTTCAATGGTACAGTGATTCGGTGAGGTTGAGGTTTAAAGTAAAGTTTTAAAATTAGCCTGTTTGTCCCTGCTCTATAGCTCAGCACACTTGCTGGCCGGCTAGATGGTGAGGTTTACAGTCGTGGTTTCTATATGTAACTCGGTTCTAATGGTTAACTGGTGTTTTTTTTTTTGTTTGTTAAAGTAAAAACGGAAGGTGAAAACTAAACATTACGTAGTATAATAACATATAACGGTGTACTAGACGTAAAATGGCATGCAATTTGCCCGCGGCTTCCGCCTGAAACAAGAGAACGGCCGACCGAACGGTCGAGAGTATAATATGGGGGAAGGTGGGGCGGCCGCCGGGCTAGCGCGCGTTGCTCCGTGGGCCACTACTCCGTCGTGGTCGTTGTCGCCAGTCTTTCGGGCCAGTGCTTCACCATGCGTGTTCCGTGAACCTAATCGTAATATTTGGACAGTGGATGCACCCGCTCCAATGTAATCATGCTTGCATGTGAGTGGCGCGAGCGCATTTATATGACTATCAAACAGGCTGTCGATCATGGCGGAACCGTTTCTGCAGGCCGTGTTCGATCACATCCTCGGGCGCGATGTGGTAAAGAAGCTGATGCAGGTCACGCAGGTACGCGACCCAGTTTGTTTTGAATCATTCCGGTTTTTTTTTGTTTTGAATTGTTTGACTTTACAAATGTTTTTTTCTTCTTCGCCGTAGGTCAGCGAAACGATGGCGCAAAGCAATGGCTGTATTGCGTCAGGTTATGGCGACGATTCGGAAGATAAACCGATGCTGGTGATGAAGAGCAAAGCTTCCGATAATGGAGGGCATGGCCTGACGGCCTTGATCAATCGTCAGCTGCAAGGTGAGTCATTTACGGCCCGTCCTTCCCCCGTTTCGCCTTATTATCTTCACCGTCCCCCGACTTTATTCCCACCACTCTTGTCCCTCCCCTACCCCATTGATCCGGTATTGCCGGTGTAAGGTACCACCAGTCTCTATCACGCCACTCCATCCCCTGTTACATCCAAGATTGCTTAGTTTGGCGTAATATTATCAAGTTTGCGACACATTTTTTAATTTTTCTTTGAACATTTCAATCACATCTCCGATACCATCACACGGCAAGGGCTTTAATAGACACCTCCGAGTTAAATTAAATTAAGAGCACGCCTTTCGACGCAATCAGCGACAGGAATCGGAGCGATCTACTACACAGTATTATGCTGAGTCCTAACGGCGCCCTTGAGCGAAGTGACAGTAGGAACGGTCGGGTTGTTTATACAGGCTTTTACAACTACAGCGCGCGCGGGCACAATGGGACAGATGAAAAGAAAAATAGAGAGTAAATTCATAAAAAAAAACTATGTAATTGCGAATTTAAATCAAAGCCTTAACAAAAACATAATCCAACTCGTTTAGCATGTGCATAATTTAGATTCAGTTACACACACAAGAACACACACACACACACGTATATTGATAGACATAATCGTGCAAGGCGCCTGATCGTTAATGATTGGCAAGAGATAACGTAGCCCAAACGGAACATTGAACGATAAACCATATATAAACGCAGCCAGGCACACATACACACGTACAAGTTTTGTTTAAACGTGTGTAATGTAACGCTCAGTGTTAGTGTACTACAGAGAAGATAAAGAAAAAGTGCAATGTACCTTTAATACTACGCCAAACTAAGCAATCTTGGATGTAACAGGGGATGGAGTGGCGTGATAGAGACTGGTGGTACCTTACACCGGCAATACCGGATCAATGGGGTAGGGGAGGGACAAGAGTGGTGGGAATAAAGTCGGGGGACGGTGAAGATAATAAGGCGAAACGGGGGAAGGACGGGCCGTAAATGACTCACCTTGCAGCTGACGATTGATCAAGGCCGTCAGGCCATGCCCTCCATTATCGGAAGCTTTGCTCTTCATCACCAGCATCGGTTTATCTTCCGAATCGTCGCCATAACCTGACGCAATACAGCCATTGCTTTGCGCCATCGTTTCGCTGACCTACGGCGAAGAAGAAAAAAACATTTGTAAAGTCAAACAATTCAAAACAAAAAAAAACCGGAATGATTCAAAACAAACTGGGTCGCGTACCTGCGTGACCTGCATCAGCTTCTTTACCACATCGCGCCCGAGGATGTGATCGAACACGGCCTGCAGAAACGGTTCCGCCATGATCGACAGCTTCAGCTTATCCCGGTGCCAGATTAGTACGCGCGACTCTTCCATCGCCATGATTGACACCTGCGTGAAAATATGTACCCCCGAAACGATTAGTAACCTAAACAAGTTAGTGTAAGGAAATTTGCTTTCGGGATAGAAAGAAGGAGGACAGAGCAACAGAGTGTGAAAGAAGAAAGGTAGGAATTGCGTATGTACCTGAAAAAAGTCATCGGTAGAGACACCGAACCATTCGGGTGAATCGAGAAACTGATGAGGGAATACTATATGAAGCGCTTTTTGATTCTGTGAAACTACTAATCTGTACGAGAATGAAAATGGGAATTGAAATATTAAAAAAACACATTTGTTTTGTTTAAGCATAACCAGCGGCGGCCGGGTTCGTTCCGTGTTTTAGCTAGCAGCACTGCAACAGGTACCCTCCCTCACCGTGGGGGTGACGTTCTGAGACATTGAACACAAAAGCAGCAAAAACAAAAGGTGCAGAGGTTTCTTTCTGCCGTTTACCCACCGGCTGTACGATCATAACACGCGGTGCTGTGTCTCTAGCGAACGTCAAACCCGTGTGCATCGCAGCATGCATGCGCTTATGTGCGTGCTTATCACGCCGAAACCAGACAGACCGACCGACCGGGGCACGGTATCGCGCACTTACTTTCCCGACAGCACAAGGGACAAACTGTCGACTTTGGTTATTTTCTCCTGCACGTAGATTTCCTGGTACTTCAGCGGCCGTACTATCTTCATGCAATTCAGCACCTTCTTGAACTGATGGCGCGACACGCGCAGCGGCTTAAACAAGGCAACGTACACCTGCAAACAGAAAGGGGACGACTTTGGTTATTTTCTCCTGCACGTAGATTTCCTGGTACTTCAGCGGCCGTACTATCTTCATGCAATTCAGCACCTTCTTGAACTGATGGCGCGACACGCGCAGCGGCTTAAACAAGGCAACGTACACCTGCAAACAGAAAGGGGACAGTTGTGAGTTGTTGTTAGACGCAGTTGAAGTACATGGACAGGGGTAATTTAAATATAGCAGGCTGTCGCGCTACTACAAAGGTTCCCACGTACACAATGGTACGATTTTTTCTTGCTCAACTATGGTGGTTGGAATGAGCCCCTAAATGTAGACTATCTGAGGATTTTCGACAGTTCGCTATCGCTGGAGAAGAGGGACTCGAAGAAGATTTTTTTGGTTTTTATGTTCAATTACATACAAGTTGCACTACAACCCTAGAAAAGTCTAGGCCTACAATCCATTTTTCATTTTAATTTACCCGCAGCTTGATCGTCAGTCTTACATATGTGGGAATGGCCCGGATGGTTCTGTCGTGTGAAGAACCGGCACTGCTATCACCAGTCAGTCCTACAATACCTCTTTTTGACCTACATCATACCTCTTGGTGGTCATCCGTATCAATAAAAAAAAGAGTTAAAGTGTCTATAAAACTTCAACCTGACCAATAAACAAGCCAATTGGACAGTATTTACTATGTTGACAACCTGCTTTATACATTATTGCTTTGAGGCTTTTCTTTCGATGTTATTGGCCTATATTGAACTTTATGGTCTACTACTTCTTGCACAGAAACATGAGCTGGGCACCTTACAAATAGTTTCCGTGAAAAAGTTTTTCTCTTTAGGGGGGTGTATGAAGACATCAGCCAAATGTTAATCAACAGCTCCAATCGATTGCCTGGACAAAGCCCTAACAAACTTTGAATGGCTTTTGAAAGACTGGCAGGGACAGCAGAACATCAACTCAACAGCGCAGCAATTAGCTCCTCTGTCATAACATATGCTGATGATTAAGGCACATCTCGATGTGATTATTTGCACCATCTGTATCTGTGATGGCAACAACATGACACTAACCCCCACAACACTACGTCACAGACAATCACGTGCAAAAATGTCAGGAAAGTTGAAGCGTGTGTTGGAAGGTGGAGGAAATTATCCGCGAAAGGTACTAATAAAGGGAATCAAAGCAATTGTCATATCGCAACACTTCAGTAAACTAATGACCTAGCAATAAAATTTGCCACCCCGACCAACATGGTGCGAAAACCGACCTACGGCACCAAAACGCATCTCTGACTAGGTGCGCTGCACACATATACAGCAAGACCCCCACCGGCAACGTCCCACACACTTCCTTACTGCATACAAAGGCTAGCGGGATCGTCAGTATGACGACCTCGATTCCACATTGAACGAGGTGTCCGGTTGATAGGAGAATGTTTGGGTGGGAGGCATTAGCTGGAGGAAGCGATCCATCTAACAGGTGAAGGTTGGTCCGACTGTGCGTTGCTAACTGGCCATTTTGCTGCCGTTGCATGTCGCATTAGAACTTTATGCGTGCATTGGTGTTAGTACGAGAGAGAGAGATTGAGAACAGAGGTAATGCGCTAGCTGTGATACAATCGCTTCATCGATGTAAATCAATCCCCAACTGACAGGTGCGTCTAATGGGGCGTCTTGTGATAAGGACGGGAGCAGCCAAGCACACCGACAGCCGACTATTGTGTGGCTATTTTCTTTTTTTAGATATTATCGCGGTGGAAGCGCGCAGAAAGCATAGCAGAGGAGACAAAGATAGCAATAAGCGATATCAGACTTTTTCGGAGAATTTGGGTTCCTGGAAATACTGGTTTGGTCAAGCGGAATTAAAGATGCTTTTTAAAAATAAAAAAAAGCATCACGGTTGTGTGCTTGTGGCGTGTGTGTGTGAGTGAGAGAAGGAGAAAAGCTCCACAACGAAACATGTAAATAATTGCACGCCAATGTGACCACTACAGCATAGTTTTTATTGCGGTGCTCCAGCATGCATGCAGAATGCTTCC
This sequence comes from Anopheles maculatus, assembly GCA_002091835.1. Lineage (NCBI taxonomy): Eukaryota > Metazoa > Arthropoda > Insecta > Diptera > Culicidae > Anopheles > Anopheles maculatus. The sequence goes on along the minus strand of LULA01015062.1, from coordinate 18,533 downwards.
TGTCTGCCACGCGTACTCCACACATCAGCCGGTTCCCACGTGGATTTCGCAAATCACCCCAGTACTGGCACACTCTTACATGCACACGCACACAGACACGCCAGTCAGCATGGGGTGGTTCAATTCGCAATGCGCAAAGTGCATACTTGCGGTTAGTCACGTAGACACCTTGCTGCTGCTGGTAGTCGGGTTATATATTTAGCATGACGGCCCAATATACGTGAAATGTTATGTTTCGCGCGTACTAACCTATCCTGTGGCTAACCTCTGTCCTCACGCACTTGTCACCCGTCGACATTAGCGCGATCAGTCATCGTACCATCTAACATGAAAACCAACAAAAAGCACACTCTTCTTACGTTATGGATGAAATTTTGGGACATTTTGAAGATTTTGGAATCTCCAGAAACAGCGCAAACGAGCTAGCCTTAAACAAACAGAATGGTGAGATTTTGTTGGAAAATCCACCATACTCAAACGCGGCTGCTTGTTGCTACTTGAGCTGGTGCAAGTTTACACAACGCTTTGCACCGCTTTTTAAGGGATTTCCTACAAGGAAGCTTTAGATAAAGTGAGGCCTTTTAGAAGCACGCATCAAACTAAATATATATTCTTCCATAAGTGGGAATTACTCCTCTCGGCCGTTAAAAATAAAACCCATCACACGTGTCGGGTGTATTTTGATGAACATAGTAATGGCGCCTAGACCTCCCCCCCATGTGCTTTGCTGGATTAAAAGACGATTATTGCGTAGAGGCACCGCAAGGGGGCAAACCATGACGCGAATCTTGACCAGACACTGTTCAGACTTTGGCATAACCCACACCAACAAACCACCCCGGAGGATCTCCCTGGCTGGTATCGAACGGAATCGATGATTTATCAATTTTCCCCCCCAAAAAAAAAAACAGCGACGTCAGTCAGCGAAGGGCCGACACACTCTGCAGCAAACGCCGTTACCATTTATGGACGTATATACATACAACAACTGCCCGCGTGCTCGCGTTACTTCCCACCGCGGCACGAGATGTCCCGACCGCATGACGAAACGGGACGCCGATTATCTCGTGACTTTTGCCTTGCCTCGTTCGGTAATTTTGACAGCTCACGGTATTATTTACGACGCGCTGCAAGCGTTGCCGCCATCCCACAGCCTACCCCGAAAAAAATGGGTGAGATTTAAAATTTGCGCGCCTTTCCTTTTCGCTCCACTGCACCTTCCTCCCATCCAGTTCTTGGATCCCTTGGCTGTGAGCTACATACGTATGATAAGGTTTAATCCACCTTTCTGCTACTACTGCTGCATCGTCGCATCCGCGCATCAAGTGCTCACTGCGTGCGCTTGAGTATGTGTGGAAGCGCGTCACACATTCATACACACGGTGGTTGGGGACGGCGATGCCACAACTGCACCAATTCTCGGCGCGTATGTATTCGCAAACTCATGGCGTGCGCGCGAAACCACTCATCGGGTGTCATCGTGTTCCCTCTGTTGCAGGCTATGTGTATGGGAGGATGCAAAGCGTGGAACCGGCTCCACTTTTACCCGCGGCGCGTGGTGCGGTGCGCGGAGGTGCACACGAAAATAAAGTCTTATATATACGATCGGTGCGCGAACACAGTCAAGCCATTACACTGTTTGCCTTGCAGCTAGCAGTAGCACAGCTGCTCCCCAAAAGTCAATAACGCGCTTAGCGACAACGTGCCTTAGCAGTGCCTTTTGTGTGTCAGTGTTAGAACTTTTCCGGTGGCTCGGGGGAATCCTGAGCTTGGGTAACAAATCTAGTCAACATCCACCAGGATCCAGCAGTATTAGGAAGATGTGTTGCCTTCAGCGTATGATAGATACGGCCCCGTTGCTACAGAGCAAACCGAACCTTACGGCCAACGTGAAGTTGCTGGAGGATGGTAAGCCTGAACGTAACCAGGCTCCTGTTGGTGTCCACCAGTCAGAGCATCCTGCAAGTGAACAGATCCACCAGGATATTCTCGGCGCGGCAACGCGTACTACACGTACCATCTTACACAGTCTACGCGATCAAACGTACCGCATTCAACGTAGCCAGCTGTACAAGTAAGCGTCGCACCATCTCTCGCTCTCTCTCTCTCTCTCCGTCTGTTTCGCAGTGAGCATTGCAAATTTGTGCAAAATTTTTACTAACGGTGCTCTCGTTTTGTTTGATAGGATACTAACGAACACGACGCAACCGAGTCACGCAATATCGGCGATCGTGGTGTCAATGGTGCTGGTCGCCCTCTGGCCCAACCTGATCAGTGGGCAGGGAGATGACGACCAGAAGTGTATGCCGAAAGCGGATGACAGTCGTGGCAGTCCGTTGACACAGATTGCCTACCTTGGTTCCTTTACCATCCACTTCGGCGCTCAAATATGGATGACGTTCGTTTCCGGTAGGTTAACATTTCTTCACGTCTAGTTACATTTGCTACTCCATGTGCATTACTGTAAAAGTTCTTTTTCTTTCTCTTTTCTTGCTTTCTCGCAGGACTCGCACTGTACTTTTCGTTGCCACGCCACACATTCGGGCTAATCCAGGAGGTACTGTTTCCCAAATACTTTACGCTCGGCACTGGTTTAAGCACCATTAGCTTGGTCAGTTTCGTTGAGCTGCGTCGCAGTACACGGCCAGAATTGGCAGCCCGTAACTTAGCACACTGGGATTCGGTCGATCTTCTGCAGATCGCTGCACTGGCCATTACCGCTTCCCTGGAGCTGTTCGTACGCCTGTATCTAGCACCTCCCATGTTGCGCCTGATGCACGAAAAGCATCGTATTGAGGCACAGGCTAGCATCGGGCAGGAGGTAGGCCAGTTCGATGGAGCCGGCAATGGATCGCTGGAGCGTTCGCGCCACTACAAGGCGACGCACAAAAAGTTCCGCCAGATACACATGGCTACCGCCATCCTCAACATGGTTTCGCTGACGTGTACCTGCGTGCATCTGCTATACCTCGCAACACGGGTTACCATATAGAAGGATGGGCCCTCCTCTGCTTCATCATCATTCAACATGCATCGCTAGTGCATAAGACTATTTATTCGATGGTTCTGTAACGGGTCGGCGACAGTTTTGCAGGACAGGACATAAATGCACTGATCTTACAGCTGGCCACCATATCTCGTCACTACTATCCCTCTCCCCCTACTGATCTCCACTCTGTGAAACCTTTAAATCTCAGATAGGAAAACGTTGTGAACGGAGAGGGCTGCTAGCTAGTAGCTTATCACACCGATAGTTTAACATAGGCCATAGGACAAGATGTAACAAGTTCACAGAACACCACAACGCACACATGCGAACGTGACGAGCAGCTCGTAAAGAGAAGAAGAGAAAAATAACAGTATTGTTTGTCCCCACTTCAAACCGAAATCTGTGATCAGTTCGCGACAACAACCAACAGTGCCATACGAACAGAGAAAGCTACCCAAAAACGACAAGATGTTCCTCTAGATGAGGTAGGGCAAACAAGCGATAGAAAAAAACGACAAGCTAAATCTAGCGCTAATAAATCAATGTACGGTGTCAGCCCACAAAATAGCTGATTGCCAATAGGAGTCGCTCATAAAAGAAAACGTACAAATAGACTGAAGGGGTTACTACCACCTGTCTAGATTCCTTCCGCGTGTGTGTTTAGGATAAGTAATTTAAAGTTTTAAAATTATCACGACGAAAATGCGGAAACTGGAAGGCGAACCTATAATATCCTTCACACGTGGGCGTGATAAAACTGTAATGGTTCTAATATAATAAATGGTAAACAGAGACAGTCAGCTGACAGTTGGCTGTACATTTTTAACAACCATTGTTAATTTGTGCTTTCGATTATCTCGACTAGATTATACCGGATGCATTAGCAGATACGTTTCTCTCGGAGTAAGTTTTTATGTATCTGTAATACGCTGTAATATGCAAAGGGAATAGTAACCGAATTGACTTAAACCAGAACTTTAGGGCTAGAGCACGAAATTCGTCACATTGTTACTGAAACATTCGCCTCGTTCTTAGAAGAAATCGTAGAAAACAGGCAGAAAATCCCAAAAGGAGAAGGATAAGCCCACGGCTCCTGAGACGGTTCCAAATTACTGGCTACGGAGATTCGCGCGACAAAGTAGCAAAGCAAAAGCATACAAACAAAGCAAACCCATTCTACAAGACAAGAACCATTTAAACTGTCCCGTTAAAAATAATTAAACAAAAGCAAATAAGAATGCATCGTTTATCGCACCACGATGCTCACCCCGATCCAGCGATCAGAATTGATTGTTGTATTGTTTTTGGGGCGGCCCGGTGGTGTATACGATAGCGGCGCCGGTCTTCACACGGCAGGACCGGGTTTCGAATCCCGGCGGACCACCTCCCCGTACGCAGGACTAAGTCACAGAGAGCTAGCAATTGCTAGCAGGCCAAGACCTACAGATGTTGTAGTGCCAGAGAAGAAGAAGAAGTTGTATTGTTTTTACCTCAACTACGTGCGTAAAATCTAGATATGGCACACATTTTATAGATGAATACTTGATGAATGGAAGTATTCTAGTATACCAAAGCCAAAACAAGCGCAGAACTGTGGGTTCGGAACCGGCTCCGGAACAGTGTGTCTCCCGCTCCGGAGCCAGCTACGAACTAACGGCTCCGGAGCCGGTTCCAAACATTATTGGAGTTTCGGAGCCATTTTTCCCATCACTAGTCCACATGTCCTGACGATTAAGCTGCGAGCAGACTAAGAGCTGTGTGAGAAAAGGCAGAAAAAACGTGCGTAGCAAACGCACAACTTCCTTGATCTTGATGTTACGTCGCACGTTACCGACCGTTTTACAACCAACCCACGAGCCCGCAATCTACACCACAAATCTAATCTCAATTGGATTTACGAGACTCAAATCGGCCCACCCCTCGTGTACGGTATGCATTAAAGATGGCGGCCAACTGACACATTGATCCCATGCCACTTACCGATTCAATCTCCTTCTCGAACTTAACCGGCCGCAGCTTGCAGAGCAGCACCACCACGTAAACAGCGTTCACGAGCAGGAACGCACCGAACCAAACGACCGCGTCCAGGCTGCAGGCGACGAACCAGCCCCACAGCACCATCAATATACAGCCGGCGATGGCCGCACAGCGCAACCACAGAAACCCGCATGGGATGTTCGGTGCAAGAAAGGCCACCAGAAACAGAGCATGCCCGATGTGGTAGTACAGGTGCTCCTTCGGCTCGAAGCTAAAGCACTTCGGCCAGTTCCAGTCGATCAGCATCCGGATCGTGTGCTCATTGTCGTGATGCACCCCGTTCCCGTCCTGCGGTGCTTTTTTCGGTGCACGGAAGGAGGTTGATTCGCTGGTACCACTGCTAACACTACCGCTACTGCCTGCTGCATTACCGTTGCTACCGTTGCTGCTAGCGTTGTGACCATTGCGACCGGCCGTACCGGACCCATTGCTCTGCCCAACACCGTTCGTCCGCTCGTACGCCCGACCGTGGCTCGCACTGATGCTGCGCGAAACCTGCGGTACGACAGTTTCTTCCTCCTCGGCGACGATTGCGACCTCGCCGGCCGGGCTTTCCGGCTGCCGACGGTGATGGTGTCCACCGGTGTAACCGCCATTGGTTAGGCCGCTAATAGCTGGATTGCTGTTGGTAACCTCGCCAAGCAATGGCCCATCTGGGCCGGTTTCGGACGCATCCAGCTGGTGTTGCTGCAGTGCGACCGCTTCGGTCAGCACAAGCACCAGCGCGCCCACCAAGCATGTAAGCCAACACAGTCGATCCAGCTTGGTGGCAAAGCACACCAGACCGCACTGGCCTGGTGGTTAGGACCGGGGCAGATAAATCCGGAACGATTTGAAAACAAAACCAAAAATCCCAGCACGAAACGGGCTACGCTGCAGCAGCGTCACACCGGTACCACATCGACGGGAATGGGCCCACTAGACACGTGGCTGCGTGTCTCTAGGCCCGGACGTGATGCAACCGATGTGTCTAGTGCAGGGATTTAACAATCGTTTTAGTAAATCGGAACCTTTTCGCTAATGGTAATGAGTGTCTGTTTCACACATCCGTACAATGAAGGGGATCAGCTATCTAGTCTGAAAGAAAACAAAACAAAGAAAAAGAACATTTTAAAATAGGCTCTGGAATACATTTAATAGGGGTTTTTAATGTACAATCCGAAGAATTTCCTTATAATTTTTTTCATAATTCAAACAAATTATAAATGGAAGAGAAATCTAATTCCAAAAAGAATCTTCCAAGGCATATACATCTTTTGGAATGTATACGACGCCACGACAAATAGAAACTATTGAATTATCCAACACATGTGCATTAGTTCACATATGTAGGAATACGACTGCCAAGGAAATGTGGGATACTCTTCTTGGTATTCATGAAGTGGAGTCAATGAATACTATGATGACGGTGATGCGGAAAATGTGTTCAATGAAACTGCCGGAAGACGGCAATCTCCCGGAACATCTTAAACAACTGACGGCGATGCATAATAGGCTGGAAGTAGCTGATGAAGGACTGAAACCACGTCAGTTTGTAGCTGTAATTCTTCCAAGACTTCCGACATCCTATGGCACCTTGATCAATGTAATCGAAGGTTATCCGAGAGAACAAATCACAGTAGACTTTGTGAAGAGCAAGTTACGTGATGAGTGGCGACGAAGACAAGAATGTGAAGATTTCCAAATAATCAAAGTGATGAAAAGGCTCTGAAGATTTCTTTGAAGACTAGAACTTGTAATTCAGCGATAAGAAGGAAGAATCGTGTGTGTCATTTTTGCCAAGAAGAGGGTCATTTTATTCGTGACTGTTCAGTGATGGCTGAAAAGCGGAAGGAAGTTATGAGAAAGAATTTCAAGAAAGGCAGTACGAAAGTGAATTTGGCAATCGAAGATCACTCTGGAAAAGAAGTTTGTCTAAACGCGAAGATATCGTGCGAATCGAATTGTTGGTATTTGGACACTGGAGCGACATCACACATGACGAGTGATAAAAGGATGCTGAGCAATTTCAATACGTCGAAAGAACCGGTGATTTGTCAAGCAGATGGAACTAGAATATTGTGTGAAGGTTCCGGTAGTGGAAAAATCGTTTCGTTTGATGATAGTGGTGCTCGAAAGAAAGTGACGATGAACGACATCATTTTTGTTCCCTCGTTAACGGGAAATTTACTGTCAGTGAGTAGAATATGTGTTGTCTAGGATTACAAGCTTTATTCGACAAAGACGGTTTTAAAATCTTGCTAGGTCAAGAAGTGTTCCTGATTGGAGAACGGCACGATGGACTTTACCGTTTGAAGAAGCACCAGGAGAAAGCGCTGGTAACGAAGCCACATCTACCTCAGGAACGCTTACGATTATGTGAACATATCTGGCATCGACGATTGGGGCACCGAGACTACGATGCAATAAGAACAATTATGCGAAAGAATCTTGGTTTACAATTGAAGAAATGCCAACTACGTCTGTGGAGTATGTTGTGAAGGCAAGATGAGTCGAACATCGTTCCCGAAGGAATCAGTCAGCAAGTCAAAAGCAGTTGGAGACCTCGTTCACTCGGATGTAGTTGCTCCTATGCAAGTAACAACGCCAGGAGGTAACAAGTTTTTTATGACGTTGTTAGATGATTTTAGTGGATTCACTGTGGTATACCTACTGAAATCGAAATCGGAGGTCGAATCAAAGATACGGTTGTATTTTAGTCTTATGAAGAATCAGTTTGGGCGTTATCCGAGAATTCTTCGTTCAGATGGTGGAGGAGAATATTCTGGCGCGAAATTGAAAACTTTTTTCTACGCAAGTGGAACGATCCATCAAAAGACGGCTCCATATTCACCTCAACAGAACGGGAAAGCGGAACGAAAGAACAGGTATGCTGTGGAGATGGTGAGGTGTATGCTTTCTGAATCTGGCCTGGGAAACCAATACTGGGGCGAGGCGATAGTAGCAGCGAACTATCTGCAAAATCGTCTACCATCATCGTCAGTAGAGAAGACTCCTCATGAGTTGTGGTACAACAAGAAGCCATCATATAGTCATATTAGGACTTTCGGTTCAGAGGCTGTTCATGTGCCGGAACAAAAACGTCAGAAACTAGACAAGAAGGCAGAAAATATGGTGTTCGTGGGTCATGCTGAAGGGCGAAAAGCCTATCGTTTTTTGGATCCCGAAACCAATCGTATCGTGATTAGTAGAGATGCGAAGTTTATCGAGCGGGATAGTGTAAACGAGCTGCCGAGAAACCATTCCGAACCGGTTGAAAAATGTCGTCGAAATGGTGCAGCTACCGTCATCGAAAACTACGCGTATAACAGAATCGACGAGTGAAGGTAACCTTGCAGAATTAGAAATTGAACAGCCAGTGCAAAATTGTGTGATAGAATCGGATGTCATCAACAATGAAGAACTGTTGGATGAATCTGTTTAGGAAAACGTATCCGGGGGTGAACAATCGTTTTACGGTTCTCCTCAGGAGCAAATTGTGCGGCGATCGCTTCGGCAGAATAAAGGCGTTCCACCTAGGCGACTGATGGATGAAGTTTTAGTTGCGAGACAGGAGATGGAACCAAGAACATTGAAGGAAGCGCTGAACAGTGAAGAAAGTTTGCAATGGAAGCAAGCTATGTTAGAAGAACTTAAATCGCACGCAGAAAATGGAACTTGGGATTTAGTAGAACTACCTGCAGGCCGTAAACCAGTCGGCTGCAAGTGGGTCTACAAACGAAAGCGAAACGCGGCCGGAGAAATTGTGAAATACAAAGCGCGGTTGGTAGCACAGGACTACTGTCAGAAGTATGGAGAAGATTACGATGAAGTCTTTGCTCCTGTTACAAAGCAGACTACACTCCGTACTAAAGCACTTTGACGTGAAAACAGCGTACTTGTACGGCAAGCTCGAGGAGGAGCTGTATATGAAACAACCGACATTGATACGAGGGTTTGCTACTTGACTGAGCTATGTAGTGATGGATTCATCAAGTTAGTTTATTGTCCTACAGAGGATATTTTAGCCGACATCCTAACTAAACCGCTTGGAGCGATCAAGATGGCCAAGTTGTCTTCTATGTTAGGATTATCAGATAAAGAATAGGCAAGTGTTGAGGAGGAGTATTGAGTTATCCAACACATGTGCATTAAGTCTTAGTAGACAATGAGCAGAACAATTATAAAAGGAACGTAAGCAGGCTCATTACAGTCAGTATAAGTTTCGTTTCAAAACCTGAGAGACATATTGTGAATAAACATTTCAATAGAAACTACGACCGTAAAATAGCATAGTGCACAGTATGCAACGGAACTGTATCATATGCCCGAACGCTTGCATGCACTAGCTCACTAGCGGTTTAAGCTGGTTTTATGCAAATTCGTCCCGAGCATAGCATGGCACACCTATGGAACGCTAACACCAAGATCGTGACACAATCGTTACCCAAGAGCAGCACCGGACACACCCACACGTTCAATCGGTACGAAGGTTAAGCCAATGGTGTAAGCACCCACCAACCCGAAAAAAACACCTTTAAACCCTGCGTACTATAAATGGTTAGCGGTGGTGACCGTGATTTGCGCCTACATGCAACCGTTCATACCGTTTTGACTGTTGCCGTACAGCGCGCGTCGTCCTAATGTCTTCCGGGGAAGTTTCTTGGCGATTGTTACGGGTTCATCCGGGTGGAAGATCAATTAGTGTTCAATTTCCCAATATGGCATAATTGTATCTAAAACGGAATTAAATAAAAATATGATTAGCATTGATTCGATGCCATCAGCGGGCATGCGGGTTTTGCTGAGAACGAAAGGATTAGCTTCATTATAGCTTGCGTACGGTACAGTCCTGCGCTGTATCGAAACGCAATCAAGTACAAGCGTGCGATGGTAATGCAATTTGCAAACAACGGGTACGGACGTTGATGCAATCACTGATAAGGGTTGAACAAGTACAGCCCCATACTGCAAAACAAGCGATTCGTCATGGTTTGACCGTACTTAGGCGAAGAAGCAGAAAACATCGTCGTACGCGAGAAACCATCGTCGACCCGGTTGGCATTATTACGAAGAAACCGTAGTAGTATGCGATGTTTTGCCATTTGCCTTATCCAACAGAAAAGATAAAAACGTTCTTTCGCCTGCACTGTTGGCTCGTTTCGCTTCGAAAAGGAAATAGGAAATCCGACACCACTTCCTGTTGTGCTGCACCTTCCTCTAGCGCAATCGTATGCCGAACCAAACTTACTGCCACCGTTAGGTTAGGTTAGGGACGTTTCGAAGGATTGTGAAGTCTTACAGCCAGAAAAGGTTCAGGCGCTAACATCTAATGGCGTTTGTCGAGAGCGCGCGCCGCCGGTTGATGTGCTGTTTGATTGATGATGATGCATCGCGATTGAAGTACCAAAACGGTGACGTTAAACAAATTGGGGAAAAAAATACCATCTGCGTAATGGCAAAACGAACGAACAAAACACAATCATTTGCACATCGGAAGACGCTAAGGACGAGGATGTTTTCAATCTTCGTATTGCACCTTTGGTCGTTGTTTTTGGGGTTTTGTTGCAGTGCACACCTCCTCCATTAGAATTTCCACACACGCGCACTCACTCATACACACACACACACACACCGCACCGTTTACGGGAAATTTACGCTCAACCGTTTTCCTTCCACACAACACGCCGCTATGCCCAGAGCATGGGTAGCAAACGAGCAGAAGACAACACACACAAAAAAAAACCACCCCACCCGACCTTCAGGCGACGGAATCGTACTTTTTGTACCTTGTGCCTTTTATCCCGAGTTGTGCCCTTCTCGGTGATTGTTCTGAGCCACACGGCAGTCAACTTTCTTTCTGTTTCTCGTTCCTTTTGCACTCTTGAAACCACTTCTTGTGCTCACCACTAGGCTGGCTGGCTGCAGAACTGCAGCCGTGTTCCCCGGAAACCGGCAGCTTTAGACCATTAAATGCAGTTTTCCATGCAGTATGGACCACCACTTCACTGGTGAACGTACATTCTGGGTTTCTAGCTTGACTATCTATTCGTAAATTATTCGTATCAACGTTCTAGATCTGCAGAGAGACATTGGTAAACAATCATATTTTGACAGCAATTGATGCGTTTATAGTAACACATTCAAGGATTGGGTGGTTAAGGAAAAGGGTTGATTGTCGTTTTTGGCAATACAATCCTACCACCAAAATCTTCTATTAAATCGTTTCCGAACGCTTCTGGCAAATTTTTAACCATCTCTATTCTTCCCTATATTACAGGCCCTCAGTTTTAACTCTTACATGTTAGAAAAATATGCACAAATCGCTTGTTGATCGTTTGATGGCTGCGGATATTTATGTGTATTTTGAAACGAGCAATACAATTATTCTTGCTTACTTTATTCCAAATCCGTCCACCGGGCCGAACTACAGCAACCATTTCACAATGTAATAATTTCGTTTGCCTACACGCAGTAGCGATATCCTGTTCGAAAGGATATGCACCGAGGGCGACAGTACTTCTGCAGGATTTTTGGCTTTCTTTAAGTTTATACTGAACCCACCGGCTCCGATAATCCGTTCCGCGTCCGACCGGCTCGGGAAGCATCGGGCACGCAGCGCCACATCCGCCACCGTCATTCCCGGCTCGGGTAGAATCTCACAAAGCGGTGCTCCACCAAAGCTCTGCGCTATATCCTTCACCTCCAGCAGCTCCAGCGTCGAGAGATCACCATTGTAAAGCGCTTTACTAATGCCCATCGCTTTCTCCAGTCCGGACTCCCCGTGCACCAGCTTGGTCAGCTCACCGGCTAGCAGCTTCTGTGCTTCCCACAATTCTGGCGTCCGACGATGTCTTGCCATCACCTGTTCGATAGTCTGCACTGGCAAGAAGGTAAGCAATCGTAGCAACCGTTCCACCTCGGAATCAGGCGTGCGGACGAAAAATTGATACATCGCGTACGGTGAGGTGCGTTCGTCCGACAGCCAAACTGCATTCCCGGCCGATTTTCCAAACTTGTCACCTTCCTCGTTGGTAATGAGTGGTAGCGTTAAACCGAACACTTCCTTCGACTCGGTGCGGCTGATCAATTCCTGGCCGGACATGATGTTCCCCATCTGATCCGAACCACCGATCTGAAACCGGCAATCGTGGTGACGCAACAAATGCAACCAATCGTACGCCTGGAACAGTTGGTAGGAAAACTCGGTAAAACTCATACCGGTTTCACTGGTAAGCCGACTCTGCACGGAGGACCGGGAAAGCATCGCGCCCATCCGAAAGTGTCGCCCAACGTTGGCCATAAAATCGACGAAGCTGTATTGCCGGTACCAGTCGGCATTGTTTACAACGAGCACCGGTTTCAGGTTGTCGGGTTTGTCCCAGAAAAATCGCTCATGGTTCGAGAAGATTTCCTCTATCTGTCGCTTAATGCAGGTCACATTATGCTGTACAGTTTCCGTTTCGAGCAGCTGTCGTTCGGTTTTACGGCCGGAGGGATCACCGATCAGACCGGTGGCACCGCCAACCAGTGCGATCGGTTGGTGGCCAGCACGTTGAGTATGTAAAAGCCCGATCAATACCAGCAGATTGCCCACGTGCAAACTGTTGGCGGTCGGGTCAAATCCAGCATACACGGTTTGACTCGTCAAGCCGAGCATCGATCGGGCTTTATCACTGGAATTGCAAAGGCACTATCAGTACAAGGCGAAGCGAAACGTTTACAACTTACGCACATCGTTTCTGCCGGAAACACGTCCTGTATGAAGCCGCGCTCTTTTAATTTTAAAATATTTCCCTCTGAATGCCATCGCACCGGCCGCTGCACGAATGCTTGCAGTGTGGTTTTTCGGCGGAATATCCGAGCGCTGGCAGCGAACATAAGGATGGTGATGGCCTTAGCTATGTGCCTGTCGATCGTAAATTGTTGGAAAAACAGGACGGTTTTGATGTAACCGGTCGGCGTATGGCTGACGGTTGTTTGTTTACATTTCCGACTGACAGTTGGATGTGTGCGTGTGCGCTAGCAAGCTTTCGCCAAAAGCTTTATGGCATCTTGCGTACCACTACCATAAAATAAGGTTGATTTGGATTGGGTTCACACGGCGCCGATGCACCGAAAAAACTGCATCGTTTACTTTGCTAAGATGCTGTTAAAAGTGCATGGAAAAAGAGTAAAATGGCATGCTGAATTGATATTAAGTGCCCTGGATGTTGATGAACATACATTAGATTCCTCCGAAAAAGGCGACCGGCCTTCGAGACAAAATTCCCACCGACCTTGGAAATCTTGTAGATTGTGGATTTTCTTGTGTATTTGTTCGAGCAATGTTGTACGTTATACGCAGCGGGACTCAGTGGCATGGCGGTAAAGATAAAGGTTTAAAACCTAGGAAGAATCGAAACATCAGGGTCTATTAAAAACCCAAACACCTTCATCAGGGTTTTCATTGATGTAAAACTTCATCTGCCGTTCTGACCATCAAACTCTCTCTCTCTCTTTAGCTCTGCGGTTAGATATCTGATTAATGGTTAATCTGTAAAAAAAATTATCCAGAAATCGTTACATGCTGCTTCGAACAACTATACACGTATCTATCGTACGTAATTTGCCCTAAAAAAGACCACTTTTCCAACCCGCACGCATCTGCACAGCTTTTTCCCATAAAAAAAAAACCGTCAAAACTTCAATTCAAATAATGTGAAGTACACAACTGCATCGCATAACCGCATCTGTCCTTCACTGATTCGCCTGCCCGTACTAGTGTCGTGCAAGAATTTCAACGCCTTTGTCAATTCCGCTGCCTCCGTCATATAGGCATTGTTTATTACTAGCTTAAAACTGCTTTCCAGTGCCTTCTGCAAACATTTATGGTCGGAAAATAGTGTTTAGTGGCGGATTGGTGGCGCGAATTAGGTAAGTCGGTGGCAACTGGTAGAGCAAATACTGGCGTGAAATAAATCTGTTACGTTCTCTGTTAATGCCGATTACCGACGCTAAAACAAAGCCGCTCGCGATGGAAGCAAAAGCTGCACACAAACACATTTATATTCCCGTTTGCTGATTGAATTGATTTTTAATTTTTGGTTTACCTTTCACCATAATCCCCAGTACGCTTTTTTTTATATCCTTTCCCGAAAAGAATAGAGAGGAGGAATCCGTTTAAGTTTTAGTTTGCTAGATGAAGGATTTTATGTGCAACCTGTGTGACACATTTGACACATTTGTTTTCTTTCAATTGCAATGCTTCCCCCCATGTGTACGGTAACAGCTCTGTTGCGTTGAACTTATTTTCGCTTTACGATCTGCGCGCTTGATCTGGTTTGAGAGCGTCCGAAACCATCCAGTAAAGATAGGAACAGAGCTGTCAGATATTCGGGATAAGATTGTGGTTGTGCTGTTTTCAGTCGGTGTGGTTAATTGACGAACAGGTTCAGTATCAATCTCGTCTGAAAATAGCCAACTATAATTGGGTAAAAGGAAGGACAAGCGAGACAATAATGCGCAGATACACAACCTCGGTAACAGCTGCATTTTTTTTGCCCACAAATGTTTACTTCTCTTATATCCACCCTTGTATATTGTGTACGCAAGTTAACGAAACACTAAAATGAATAAACGAAAGGATATTGTTTTGTTAGCAATTAATCTACCAAAGTGATTGGGGCAAACAGAACAACAAAAATCAACAATTATAGCAACAACAAACCAGGACCTTATAGGACAACAAACCAGTGCCTTTTTTTTGTTTCTCTAAAAGCACACCAATACTCACACACAATACACTTCTAGGCTAGGCGTTGCATGGTACATACGGATTTGTTTTATTTCTTGTTATATGTGTTACAGAACAAAACGTTAGATCCGTAAAGCAGCAGAACCGTGAAATATGACACTTATATGGGGCATAGTTTCAAGTGTTGTGCGTCCACGATTCACTCAGCCTTAATATGGGCTTTCGAGTGGCGAACATTTAGTAAAAGTGGCTTCAAAGTGGACCGGCTTAAACTATCCCGTTGTCCAGAGCTCAGACGTGAAGCAAATTGAGCCTTGGAAGTCCTCTTACATACCCCAAAAGAAAGCCTTGAAAAGAAATAGCAGATCATCCTACACATGTTCGACTGAGTGTGTTCCTGTATCTGAAATCTGATCAAAGAACTTGCCAACCAGACAGAGATCTTATCGCGTTCGGGTTCCCACCATACACCTCTGAGACAAAGATTAAAGGTGTGTGAAAGGACAATAGAGAAGCTGCTTCAATGATGAGCTCTCTAGCAACTGTGCAAACATCTGCATATTGTGCGACTTTGAATGACGACAGAGGAGTTGGTGGTAGGCCCCAATCGAGATGGGGAGCGACGCCGTACTGAAGCTAACCATAACCGCGAATCAATTCTTGGCGCAGAATAAATAAGTAAACCAGTTGATGTTAACTTGTACAGGTATTGGTGGAAGATTAGCGAAAATTGCAAACCTAAAAATGATCTTGAAGACGGCATTTATTATTGCGCTTATCAAATCGTTCCAATAGGATCATTTTGGTCACCCTTAACCCTGTTAGTGTATGTAACGTGGAACGCAGGAAGCAAACGGATACTACTATAGCACAACAACAAAATACTGAAATACTGAACATGGGCCTTCTACGATCTTAAATACCATTATTGCTGTTCTGTAACACATATAACAAGAAATAAAACAAATCCGTATGTACCATGCAACGCCTAGCCTAGAAGTGTATTGTGTGTGAGTATTGGTGTGCTTTTAGAGAAACAAAAAAAAGGCACTGGTTTGTTGTCCTATAAGGTCCTGGTTTGTTGTTGCTATAATTGTTGATTTTTGTTGTTCTGTTTGCCCCAATCACTTTGGTAGATTAATTGCTAACAAAACAATATCCTTTCGTTTATTCATTTTAGTGTTTCGTTAACTTGCGTACACAATATACAAGGGTGGATATAAGAGAAGTAAACATTTGTGGGCAAAAAAATGCAGCTGTTACCGAGGTTGTGTATCTGCGCATTATTGTCTCGCTTGTCCTTCCTTTTACCCAATTATAGTTGGCTATTTTCAGACGAGATTGATACTGAACCTGTTCGTCAATTAACCACACCGACTGAAAACAGCACAACCACAACCTTATCCCGAATATCTGACAGCTCTGTTCCTATCTTTACTGGATGGTTTCGGACGCTCTCAAACCAGATCAAGCGCGCAGATCGTAAAGCGAAAATAAGTTCAACGCAACAGAGCTGTTACCGTACACATGGGGGGAAGCATTGCAATTGAAAGAAAACAAATGTGTCACACAGGTTGCACATAAAATCCTTCATCTAGCAAACTAAAACTTAAACGGATTCCTCCTCTCTATTCTTTTCGGGAAAGGATATAAAAAAAAGCGTACTGGGGATTATGGTGAAAGGTAAACCAAAAATTAAAAATCAATTCAATCAGCAAACGGGAATATAAATGTGTTTGTGTGCAGCTTTTGCTTCCATCGCGAGCGGCTTTGTTTTAGCGTCGGTAATCGGCATTAACAGAGAACGTAACAGATTTATTTCACGCCAGTATTTGCTCTACCACGGCAAGGCAATTGAGTTGAGAAATGACGATACATAAGGGCCATAAGGTTTGTTCATGTATTGTATATATATCTATATAATATAGGTAATTCAGTTTGTTTCGCTTTCCTTTTTCGTGTTTTGTTTTTGTTTTGTTTCTTAGTTATATACTTGCTTTTACCGCGTATAATCATCATCACACATGGGACTCTTGCTATGTGTCTGTGCGTGTGTGAATGTATGTGTGTGTATGCATGGGTGTATAAAAAAAACCGTTTAAGTTTCCTTCTTTTTTGTGGAAAACACTGTTTTGGCTCTCAAACTCCTACATCAAACACCTGTCGTGTAGCAAGGTATGATTATCCAGCTACGTGTTACGCATAAGCCTAGGAGGCCAATTTAGTTTATGGCAGGCACGACCTTATAGGTCAAATACAACGGAACGAATGAGGTGGAACGTCTCAAACCAACTAACCTTGTAGGTTTTGTTTCATGGAATCGACCCGAACAGGATTCCGGGTCGTAAAACCGGGTCGTTACGGGACCCATTACGACAATTAAGCAGATAATGGTTTTTCGTTTAAAGCAATGTTCCCTTCAACTAACTACAACAACTATTAAGATTTTGTTGTTCTCCCACACACATACACAATGACAAACTCACAAACACACACACACGCACACATACATGAACACATCTGTTCAAATTCTTTCACTTTTTACCCTTTTCAGTGTTGTAGAGTTGAATTTTTGCTGCCCTACTCCTGCCCCCAGTAAATACCCCTCTATCGATCCCTTCCTTCCCCCGCCCCCCCGCATTAACCTTCCTGTCCAAAGTCCTCGGTAAATTTGTCCAGCTTTTTCATATCATCCTCGTTGACGGTTGGTTTCGTACTGGCCAGAGATTTCAGCATGTCGTTCTAAAATCAGAATCGAAAAGACAGTGAATTGTGAATGCGTTAAAGCGTCCGTTAAACCTCCTCCGAAGCATAGCCGGTGCCTTACCATTGTGACCGGTGGCTCGAACAGCTTGTCCCCCGGTACGTCCACCCACGTCATCTCGATCGCACCGGAATCGCCCGGACTGCACGGTACCAGCAGATCGTCACAGATCGTTATCTTGTCCACCGGTGATGGGCCGCTCACCTTCTTAAAGTGTGTTGCCGTCTGCACCTTCCGGACCGGTTGCATCAGCGCATCGCGCACCACAATCGAAATGTCCGACCCGGAAAAGCCATCCGTTTTGCTTGCCAGCACGCGCAGATTGTCCTCGGTCAGTGTGTGGGCCGTGTTGCCGAGATGGATCTTAAACATTACCAGCCGGGCGTGTTCGTCCGGCAGCGGGATGTAGATGCGCTTCTCGAATCGACGCCGGATCGCGGAATCCAAGATCCACGGTGTGTTGGTAGCGCCCAGCACTAGCACACCGTCGTTGTCGCTGCCCACGCCCTGCATCTGCACGAGAAACTCCGTCTTGATACGGCGCGCACTTTCACTTTCGTTGTCCGACCGGGCGGAACACAGCGAGTCGACCTCGTCGATAAAGATGATGGATGGTTTGTGTGCGCGGGCGAGCTCGAACAGGTTCTTCACGAGCTTTTCCGACTCGCCGAGCCACTTCGATACGAGGTCAGAGCTGGACACGGAGAAGAAGGTCGAATTGTTGGCTTCCGTTGCGACGGCCTTCGCTAAGTACGATTTGCCAGTACCGGGTGGCTGTAACGATCGAAAACGCAAACAATTATTCCCCGCGATTAATGCAGACCGAGTGTAACGGTGGCAACCCGACGCATACCCCGAATAGCAGAATGCCCTTCCACGGCATTCGCTTGCCGGTAAATAGATGGGGAAACTTGATCGGCAGTATGACGGCTTCCTTCAGTGCGGTCTTCGCCCCTTCCAGACCAGCCACATCGGACCATTTGACGCTCGGCTTTTCAATTACGATCGAACCCTCGAGCTTCGCCTGT